>CM034605.1:353738-556238 GCA_020091685.1 Lutjanus erythropterus | reverse complement strand
GTGTGTGTGTCTGTGTGTGTGTGTGTGTGTGTGTGTGTGTGTGTGTGTGTGTGTGTGTGTGTGTGTGTGTGTGTGTGTGTGTGTGTGTGTGTGTGTGTCTGTCTGTGTCTCTGAGCTGTATGTGTGTGTGTGTGTGTCATCTGTGTGTGTGTGTGTGTGTCTGTGTGTGTGTGTGTGTGTGTGTGTGTGTGTGTGTGTGTGTGTGTGTGTGTGTGTGTGTGTGTGTGTGTGTCAGATGTGACTGAGCTGACGCCCGTCCAAGACGAGGTCAAAGGTGAGGACTCAGTTGAGACCAAGATGAACGGCACAGATTTGAGCAAAGCAGATGTTTGACCTTGATCATCGATCCTGTCACCAGCAGAGTCCAGACGCAAAAATGAGACCAGCTGAGCCGACATCAAGATCACCAACGATCGAGAACGAGGAACTAAAATGCGAAAAGCAACAACAGAAAGAAAAAGACGTAAGAAGACAAAACAAAAAGAAAGAAAAAGAAAAAAATAAAAGGAATGAAATAAGCTGAACAAGACATGATGATTGAGGACATGGAGACATGCGCCATGTGTCCACATGTTAAGGGTCTTTCTGTAACAAACATTTTCTCCATCAATGAATCTGCTGATTATTTTCTTGGTTAATCAATTAAGTGCATAAAATGTCATGTTATAACCTTGAGTCTCTGCTGCTGGTATTAAAAATGGTAAATGATAATCAATATTTTGAAGGTATCGATCAAAGGATAGTGACTGAACATAAATAAATAAATCAACTTTGTGTGTCTGAGTTGATCACACACTCGATCATCCTGCTCTTTTATCAGCTCAGTGTCAAATTTGACTGTGTGAAAGTTGTTGTTGCTGATCTGGCAGATGCTGACACGCTAACACCAACATACAAGCTCATTTTGAACCAATCAGGTGACAGAAACTAAAGTTCCAGAGATCTGTTGCAGTTGTGAGCTGCTCGCTGTCTTTACTATCAAATCAAATCAATCAAGCTGATCTGAGAAAAGAAGGAAATAACAGGAGAAATGATCAAAAACTGAATAAAACTAAAATCCAGACCGCCGCCCCACCTGCTGATGCCCCTCCTCTGAGTCTCTGCAGGCGTTCAGCATCAATCCTGATGATGTATGGACACTCACAGTTTAGACAGCGTGGACAAACAGCACGACTCGCTCCTTACAATCTGTTTTACTGCTGCAGCTTTACAACGTTTCTACATCAAAAATCTCTTTCTATACGCTTATATGTTTTCTATAATGATGATATGTTTCAGTTTTATCAGTAACTGTCACACAGACGCCACGAGTCACTGTAAGTTTCGTTAAAGTCTCATCGACCTCCAAACGAAGATGATTTAAAGGGACGGTTCTAATTATCTGAAGTGTGTTTGTGTGAGGTCCTTCTCCACAGTCAGTGTGTTTCCTACAGCAGACCTAAAACCTAAAACCAAAGACCTAAAGAAAATCTACATCAGTTTAAGTCTACGCATATTCAGAATATTTTCAACTCTTTACCTTTCTGTCAGACAGACTTTCCAAGACAGAGGAAAATCAGTCCCCAGACCTCTGAACTAGATCCCAGACCTCTGAACTAGACCTCAGACCTCTGAACTAGACCCCAGACCTCTGAACTAGACCTCAGAGACCCTGGAACTAGACCCCAGACCTCTGGAACTAGACCCCAGACCTCTGAAACTAGACCCCAGACCTCTGGAACTAAACCCCAGACCTCTGAAACTAGACCTCAGACCTCTGAAACTAGATCCCAGACCTCTGGAACTAGTCATCAGACCTCTGGAACTAGACCCAGACCTGGAACTAGACCCCAGACCTCTGAAACTAGTCCCCAGACCTCTGGAACTAGTCCCCAGACCTCTGGAACTAGACCCCAGACCTCTGAAACTAGACCTCAGACCTCTGAAACTAGACCCCAGACCTCTGGAACTAGTCATCAGACCTCTGGAACTAGACCCAGACCTCTGAACTAGACCCCAGACCTCTGAAACTAGACCCCAGACCTCTGGAACTAGTCATCAGACCTCTGGAACTAGACCCAGACCTCTGGAACTAGTCATCAGACCTCTGAACTAGACCCAGACCTCTGGAACTAGACCCCAGACCTCTGAAACTAGCCCCTGATGTTTGACCGTTGCTGGCGGATGTTTGAGATGAGAACAGTTTGTGACCACAGCATTTGGTTTCAGGTGAATGTGTCAGTCATCCCCACAGCAGAAGTCTGAATCTTATCTATGTTCAACACTGAGGAAGTCTCCAACATTTCAACACTCTGAACACAGCTGGTTCTTTTCTCCTTAAATAAGGACAAAAGTTCAAACTTAAATACTCTTACAGAGAAATAATCTGGTTCTTAAAGAACTTTGTTCCACATTTAATCCAGATGAATTATTTATAAAAACACTTTTATCTTCAGTCAGAGAGGTTAAAGTTTGTTTCAGGGTTTCAATCATGGCCTGACTCACAGACCTCGTGAAATGAAATGCCTTTACATCTTTGATCATCCACAACATCGCCACAAATTTAGAAATGAATCGCATAAATCAGCAAAACAGTGAGAAATTTGTTCACAATGTATCCTAGCAACACTGCTAGGCAACAGCTATGTGTCTTGCATAGGTGGGCAGCATTTGATAAACTGTCACAAAGATTGTTTACATGTATAGAAAACAACAGTGGTCCCAGTATGGAACCCTGAGGAACACCTTTGGTATGGAGAGGAACACAGGAAGACCCAGCAAACTGAACATATGTACAACATGCTCAAATTAGCCAATGCTGTGGAGTCTATCTGTCAAGGTAAGATGGTCTACTGTGTCAAAGTTTGACAAACTGAAAAAAAAGAGCTGCACGATATGTTTTGCAGTCCAGTGTCTCAATAACGCCACTGACCACCTTAGCAGCTGTTGTCATGCTGTGTTGTTTTCAAAACCAGACTGATGTTGTAAAATGTATTTCTAAAAACTCTAAGTTGTTCACTAACAAACTTTAGCCAAAACACCTAGTTTAGAGATTGGCCTGTAGTCATTAACAGCTGAGGGTTTCGCCCTTCAGCAACAGGAGCACACTGTTAGAAAGTGTGACATTAAAAATATGTCTTAGAGGTCATCAGATCTCTGCAAGTAGTCATCAGAACTTTGAAATTAGCCCCAGAACTCTGGAACTAGACCCCAGACCTCTGAAACTAGACCCCAGACCTTTGAAACTAGACCCCAGACCTCTGGAACTAGACCCCAGACCTCTGAAACTAGACCCCAGACCTCTGAAACTAACCCTGATGTTTGACCGGATGTTTGAGATGAGAACAGTTTGTGACCACAGCATTTGGTTTCAGGTTAATGTGTCAGTCATCCCCAGCAGAAGTCTGAATCTTATCTATGTTCAACACTGAGGAAGTCTCCAACATTTCAACACTCTGAACACAGCTGGTTCTTTTCTCCTTAGAAATCCATCAGGAAAGAGTGAGTGACTGCATTTCATGTCATTGACAGGACAAGAAGGGTCAGTTGTTATCATCAGCTCCGCCCCGCTAATCTGTCCGGTCAGATAGTTTTAGGAAATATCTGTCTCAAAGATTTCTGTCTCTACCAATATACAACAAAGGACAACACAGTGGAGAGTGCCTGTTACTCTGGTTTTATCGCCTTCTGTTTAATACTTACTTCCTCCAAATTTAATTAATGTTTGTGTCCTGTAATAATATTTTTAGATGTTTTGTGACACCAGAGTTTCCTGATGAGCTTGAAACTGTAAATTTCTGTGTGTTACAGTGTTGTGTGTCTCTCTGCTTCCACAGGTACAGAATAAACGGGCAGTTCTGTCTGGCTGCAAACATTCCCTTGGCACCAGCCCAAACAACTTTGATCAGGTTCTTCAGAATGACCCCTACAATCAAGATTTACAAGAAACACTGCAAGGTGCTGTGCACAGAGGCAACAATGTGGTTGTAGCCGAACATGTAGGACCTGTACATGCAGAACGCCAGTACTGAATCAGCAGAATTTAAGAGATTTGATGTCTAACAGCAAGGATCACTTGCTCATCTATTCTTACCTGTCCCCATGTGGAGACACAAATGCAAACCCAAGAACAAGTACAACATCATTAGACTTATTAGAGAAAATGTCCTTCCAAAGTGGAATGATGTTGCCTTTGTCTTTACAACGGTCTTTGATGACCCGACTATGGCGATCCTCCTACCACAGAGGACTTGGAAATAGCACTTAAAGAGCTTGGGAAGTCTGGACTTGGTCTTCACATTTTCCGCTGTTACCAACCACAAAACACAAACGAACTTCAGTGCCACAGCTGCTCGACACAGGAGAGTTTCAGAAGTTTGTGTTGAGCAGCAGGAGGCAGCAGCGAGACAGGGAAGAGAGAGAGAGAGAGAAGCAGCAGGAGACGGTGCGACCAGCACGAAGAGAGGCAGACGGAAGAGTCAAGAGCCGAGCAGCAGCAGGAGAAGTCAAAGCAGAGGCAGGAGCAGCAGTAGAAGCGGCAGAAGCAGCAGTAGAAGTGGCAGTAGAAGCAGCAGGAACTCTGAGAAGTTCTGGGTTCTGATGTGAATCAGTTGATTTATTAGAACCTGAATCCTGACTGAACAGGAAGATTCTCGATGCTTAATAACGCAGCAGCTTTCTAGAACACGCTGAGCTACAAACATGTCCACATCTCTGTGAACATGAAGCTTCTACATGGTACCAAAGTCCAAACTGTTATCTGACTGATCTGACTGCCTCTTATGTTGATTAAAAACACAGAGACACGGTCCTTTAATCTGCCAGTCCTGAACCCCAAACGCTCAAATCCAACGAAACCAGACCCGACCTTCACAGACGGTTACAAGACGCCCGCCGACTTTTCAGAAACTAGAGATCGCCTGAAGAAAAGCGGAACTAACTAACGCCCCGCTTCCAGAGTCATGTGTCTCTGGTCTCCATGACAACAGGTCTGTGTTTCATGTCCCAGTGTGAAAACTAACCCACTGAAACAACGCTTTCATCAGACATGGAAAAGCTTTTATTTCCTGCTTCACAGAGGGTCAGTTACAACTTCAAATGTGTCCAAATCTCTGACAGTAAATCTGATTACTGAATGATCCTGTGAGGATGATGATGATGATGATGATGATGATGATGATCATCATCATATTTTAGTAAGCCTTCCTGAACTCAGTCATGTGATTTTATTTTGATCCGTCAGAAATCTTTCTTTGTGCCGACGCTTATTTTAAATAAAGCTTTGATTCAGCATCAAACTGTTTCTGTCTGACTTTCATCCCAAAGATCGACAGAAAATCAATCATCATGTGATAATCAATGACCGACAGATATCAAGACAAGCTTTTCAGATCATGTTTGACGCCTTCGACACTTGTGTGTTTTCTGGCTATTGATGAAGAACGCTTAAATGTACATTATGAACAGAATCTGTGAATGTTTGGTGTTAAAAGAGGAAGCAGACGAGTTTTCAACTCTCATCTCTACTTTTACAGAAACTACTGACAGAAAACAAACAGCAAACAACAGGAAGTCGACCTGTTTACAGACGCATCCTGTTTTATCTGACTGACTATCAGTCATACAGTTTAAAGAGAAAAATCAGATTTTAATACAATAATAATTGATAATGAAAATAAAGTGATGATTATTGTTAGAATAAGTTTGCATGTGATGACTGGATTTATTTGTTTCAGTAGATACTTTTAAACATGCAGGTTTTTCCAAAATACTGGAAAACCAAATATATTTAAAGTGTCATGAATCAATGTTATTGATTTAGTTTTAGTCGACTTAAAATAAGATTTCAGTAAAAAAATCTGCTCTGAGATCTAAAAGGTTCAGTTCAAGTGTAAAGTGTTTTGTAAATGTTTTATTATGCTGTAAAGTCCTGGAGGAAGCTGTTATTAACATTAATTTTAACGTGAAGCAGGCTGTGTCATTAATAATGATACTGAACTTTATCTTTTATATCAGTCTGTAACTTTATTCACTCAGTGCTGAACATCCATGTTGTTTATGTTGCAACAGCAACGCTGCCGTGTTCTATCTACGTTTTCAAAGACCCTGGGAAACAAGAACAACCTCCTAGTTGCAACCTATGCACTGAAAATATTAAATTAGCACCTGGAACGCTAATGATACAAACATGAACAAGCTAAACGAGCTAACAGCTGTTAGCAGTGATGACCAGAGCTCACATCCTGACGCAAACAACTTTCCTCAACACTATTTCAGCAGAGCGCCGCTTAGCGATCCTGGGCTTAGCTCCCCAAGATGTTTGTGATTGGTTTAAAACATGCAAACAGAGCAGCAAGAACAGCCTTTCCAATATTACAGATTTGGTCGTCTAGAGCGCCTATCATTTGCATCTGGCCCACAGCAGCCTGATCAGTTTCTCATGTGACCCCCATGAAAAATATTTGTCCGATACAGTAGCTAATAAATCATTATAAAAAGAACAGATTATATGAAACTATGATTGAAACAAGCTCAGTCTTGTGTGACTGTAAGGTTGGGAACAGTCAGTTTGTCCAGTTTCCAGGTGAGACAAAGAAGTGACATTTATCCACGCCTGTTCTTCTTTTCCGCCAAAACAGTGTCACTAGCAGTCGTCTCTTGCTTTACGGCTTCGCAGAGACTTTCTGGGTTTCACAGCGCCATGTGACTGAGGTTCACTGCCTCGATGTACTGACCTTTGATTGGCTCAGAGCACCTGTAGCTCCACCTCTGGCCGCCGCCTGTCCTCCAGAGCTCCGCCTCTCTCGCAAGCCTCAGCAGCTCCTCCTGATTGATAAAACACACACACGCCAATCACATTAACCTTCTGGCGTATTTCAATCCAGTCACAGCAGGAAAAACCGATCTGTGTGAGTGAAGATGATGATGATGATTTTAGATCAGTATAAGTTCACATTATATTGAATATTTTCACCTGAAAATATTCTGAATATAGTGTAGACTTAAAATAATCTGACTATCCCTTTAACTGTGTGTTTGTTAGTGTGTGTGTGTGTGTGTGTGTGTGTGTCTGTGTGTGTGTGTGTGTGTGTGTGTGTGTGTGTGTGTGTGTGTACTGTTTTCGCAGTACACAGAGAGATCAACATGTTGATCTCAGTGAGACTGTCTGTTGAAATAAAGGATTAATTAACTAATTGACTCATTAACCAACACGAGAGTCAACACACTTCATAATGAGGGTTTAATTGTTATCAGTGTGTATTCAGCTCCTGGACTCAACCTCCAGGTGCATTCTGGGAGAGGATGACTCAGTGAGACTGACATCACACCAAAACTTTAAACCACAGATTAAACCCAAAACATCTCACCAAAACTTTAAACCACAGATTAAACCCAGAACATCACACCAAAGTTTAAACTTGAGCTTTACACCAGAAAATTAATTATACTTTAAACCAGAACTTTAAACCAGAACTTCATAGGATAACTTTAAACCAGAGCTTTAAACCAGACCTTTAAACCAGACCTTTACACCAGAACTTTAAACCAGAACTTTAAACCAGCATTTTAAGAAGTTTCAGTCAGAACTTTAAACTCAGCAAGTCAACACCGAGTTCCTCAGATCCACTTTGTGTGAACCAATCAGAACGCTCCAGGGAGGCAGTATGTTAATATTTGAATGTTTGAATCCCACGGCATCACATGAAACTTCAGAATGTTTGGTTCTGCTCTGCATCCAATCAGGTGACGGCAGAGAACCATGAAGAACTAACGTGACGTTTTTGAGCTCCAGCTGGTAAAAAAAAAAGAGACCGAACATCATTTTATTAATGTACAAAAACCACGAGGCCGACAAAAAAATAACGAATCACAGGATGTAAAATGCGCAGCTCAAAAATGACAGACAGAGACGGAACAACGTTCTGCTGGAGGACGGACTGAGACACACTCAGCTGATCAAACACCAAACACTGCAGCTTCAATCAGCTGTCAGCTGACGGGGGGCTGAATTTAGGCGCTAATTTGTTGTGAACTGCCCCTTTAACTCCTCATGTTAAAGGTCAGAGGAGGTTCCTTTCATTTACTCTTCACCTCCCATCATCCTGTTCCTCCTCTATGCTAATTAACACTTCCTCTTCCTCCTCCTCTTCCTCTCTCACTGACTCCTCATGTTAAAGGTCCAGGCAGGTTAGTGTGATCTCCTCCTCCTCCTCCTCCTCCTCCTCCTCCTCCTCCTCCTCTATGCTAATTAAAGCCCTCGAGGTCTGCGAGTTTAAAGTGAGACATCAAAAGAGAAACCAAACCCAGAGAGTCAATATGTGTCTTCTCCAGCCGGGCCGGAGGAGACACTTCAAACGAGCCGCCAACTTATTAATCACAATCATTTCCAAATGAGATGATCAGTAAGCAGGAGCGACGGAGAGCTGACCTTTAACAGGAGGAGTTAAGGTCAATGATGGAGGAGGAGGAGGAGGAGGAGGAGGGGATAACACTAACCTGCCTGGACCTTTAACATGAGGAGTCAGTGAGAGAGGAAGAGGAGGAGGAAGAGGAAGTGTTAATTAGCATAGAGGAGGAACAGGATGATGGGAGGTGAAGAGTAAATGAAAGGAACCTCCTCTGACCTTTAACATGAGGAGTTAAAGGGGCAGTTCACAACAAATTAGCGCCTAAATTCAGCCCCCCGTCAGCTGACAGCTGATTGAAGCTGCAGTGTTTGGTGTTTGATCAGCTGAGTGTGTCTCAGTCCGTCCTCCAGCAGAACGTTGTTCCGTCTCTGTCTGTCATTTTTGAGCTGCGCATTTTACATCCTGTGATTCGTTATTTTTTTGTCGGCCTCGTGGTTTTTGTACATTAATAAAATGATGTTCGGTCTCTTTTTTTTTTACCAGCTGGAGCTCAAAAACGTCACGTTAGTTCTTCATGGTTCTCTGCCGTCACCTGATTGGATGCAGAGCAGAACCAAACATTCTGAAGTTTCATGTGATGCCGTGGGATTCAAACATTCAAATATTAACATACTGCCTCCCTGGAGCGTTCTGATTGGTTCACACAAAGTGGATCTGAGGAACTCGGTGTTGACTTGCTGAGTTTAAAGTTCTGACTGAAACTTCTTAAAATGCTGGTTTAAAGTTCTGGTTTAAAGTTCTGGTGTAAAGGTCTGGTTTAAAGGTCTGGTTTAAAGCTCTGGTTTAAAGTTATCCTATGAAGTTCTGGTTTAAAGTTCTGGTTTAAAGTATAATTAATTTTCTGGTGTAAAGCTCAAGTTTAAACTTTGGTGTGATGTTCTGGGTTTAATCTGTGGTTTAAAGTTTTGGTGAGATGTTTTGGGTTTAATCTGTGGTTTAAAGTTTTGGTGTGATGTTGTGGGTTTAATCTGTGGTTTAAAGTTTTGGTGTGATGTTGTGGGTTCTGGTTTCAGCCTGGTGTGTTGCGGCGGCTCTCTGACAGTCTGTCGGTTAATTTAACAGCAGCTGTTGGTGTTTCTGTTGGAAATTAAAAACCTCTCCAGGCTCTAATCCCCCCGGAGCCCTCCAGCCTAATTAACAGACTTCATGGAGAAAAAAAAAGATTGAGTGCAACATTAATAACAAAATTTAATATATTTCAGCAGCAGAACACAGACAGAGCTGCAGGAGGAAGACAGAAGACGAGAGGACGGCCGGATAAAGAACAACAGATTCTACTGAAGGTTCTACTGAGAGTCTGGAACCAGACTGAAGAGTCGACACCCGTCAGTGACGGAACCATCTGATCACATGATAAAGAAACAGATTCATCAATCACTGACAGAATAAAGACACTGATCAATAAATAAACAAATAATCATCTGACTACTGTTGATATCAACAAGAACATCATCAAGAACATCAACAAGAACATCATGTCCTGAACAGATGTGTCCAAACGGGATGATAACAATTAATTGATGATCAATAAATTGGTCGTTAAGAATTTGATCGATCATGTAAAACTTCATTGATCTTCTATCAAATGAACAGAGCTCTTTACATGTTCCACAGGCTACACTCTTAGAAATAAGGGTTCCAAAAGGGTTCCTCCTGAAGGGCTATGGTTCTACCCAGAACAATCTGCTTCTGAAGAACCCTTTTTGAAAGAAAGGGTTTGTTAAAGGTTCTTTGTAAGACTAAGGGTTCCATTAAGAACCCTTTTTTATCCAAAGAACCTTTTTTAGAAGAAAGAGTTCCTCAAGGATTGTTGAAATCTCTGAAGAACTCTTTCAAGGGTTCTTTGTCCCATAATATAAAACGGTTCTCAGCAGAACTGGATTGATTCTAGATAAAACTCTTGGAATATACAAAGATTCTGGGTGGAACCAGCTGGGTGTGTTCTTGATAAAAACTCTTTAAATATAAAAAGGGAGAGGGGTTCTGGATAGAACCTCCAGAGAGGGTTCTAAGTGGAACCATTGAAACAAAAAAGGGTTCTAGATAGACCATCTTACAGGGCTTCTAGGGGAAACCTTTCACAGATGGTTCTAGGTAGAACTCTTTCAAAGGGTTCCAAGTGAACTTTTATAAAAAGTTCTAACAGGAACCAAAAACAGTTCTCCTACGAGGACAAGCTGAAGAACCCTATAAGGTTCTAGTTAGCACCCTTGTTTCTAAGGGTGTGTGTAATGCTGTCACAGAACATACCACACACACACACATGGGGTTCTGTCAAGAACCTTTTTATTTTTGAAGGGTTTTGGGGTTTTAGAATCAACCCAGGGGGTTCTACCAGGAACCGTTTTTTATTATGGAACAAAGAACCCCTGAAAGAGTTCTTCAGAGATTTCAACAATCCTTGAGGAACTCTTTCTTCTACAACAGGTTCTGTGGATGAAAAAGGGTTCTTAATGGAACCCCTAATGGAACCTTTGACAAACCCTTTCTTCCAAAAAGGGTTCTTCAGAAGCAGATTGTTCTGGGTAGAACCACAGCCCTTCAGGAAGAACCCTTTTGGAACCCTTATTTCAGAAATGTCCCACAGAGAACCGTTTAAATCTGAACTGGTCCTCACAGAGATAGAAACACTCTCTCTCTCTCTCTCTCTCTCTCTCTCTCTCTCTCTCTCTCTCTCTCTCTCGCATATTAACTGGTGGTCTCTGTGTTGAATGATGATGATGGGATGTCTGCTCCATCGTCATGACAACCTGCCGTGGAGACGCTGCAGCTTGTTTGCCAACAACTTGTTATTCAAACAGGGTCCCTGTGTGTGTGTGTGTGTGTGTGTTTACCTCGCTCCTCCTCTGCTCTCTCTCCTGAATCAGATCCTGTTCCAGTCGTTTACACTGCAGAGACACAATCAGGATTATTATTGATCTGATCAGCTGATTATTAACATCATATAAACACACAGACAGGAAGTGACACCTGCTGACAGGACTGATGACATCATATATTACTGTTATATATTGTAGCTAAGGCACAAGCACCTTTACACACTTTTTATTGTACATATTTTTAATAACATGTAGTTTGACCAACGTCGTACTGAAGTAGAACCAGCTGGAACAGGCCTGGGAGGTAAAAACATGAAAAACCTGTCAGGATAGTGACGCTTCACATCGGTCGATATCGATAATTATTGATCATGTAGGTTGTGACTTATGACATGTTGTGTCCTCCAAAGGTTGGAAGCAGCTGAAGTGATAAAATGAGCACCAGGAAAGTTTCTCCTGATCGTCTGAAGATAAACTCCTAAAACTGTCCGATGACTTTTAAAGAGACGGACATTAGAAAAAGTTTACAAAAGGGCCAGATTGAGATCACTAAAGGGCCCAGATTTGGCCCACGGGCCGCAGAGTGTGTGCCCTCCATTTGTTATTGAACATTTTAAAGTTTGTCATCAGAAGTTTTTCATCACGTCTGTGTTTGATACAAATATAACAATCACAAAGTTTTAAAAAGTAACGGTACCCCCAAATCCTGCTGGACGCTCCACCAAGCTCCGCCCAAATCCACCAAGCTCCGCCCGAATCCACCGAGCTCCGCCTGAATCCACCAAGCTCCAGCCAAATCCACCAAGCTCCGCCCAAATCCACCAAGCTCTGGCCAAATCCACCAAGCTCCGCCCAAATCCACCAAGCTCCACCCAAATCCTCCCAAATCCACCAAGCTCCACCCTGATCCACCAGGCTCCACCCAAATCCACCAAGCTCCACCCTGATCCACCAGGCTCCACCCAGCATGTTACAACACAAAACGACAGGAAGCAGAGACCTCATGGAGACGTAGGGCGAGAGGAGACAACATATAGATGAACTTTAGACAAAAAATTAAACTGAAACAGTAACAGTGTGTGTGTGTGTGTGTGTGTGTGTGTGTGTGTGTGTGTGTGTGTGTGTGTGTGTGTGTGAGCTGTCTTGTTAATGCAGACACATAAATGAGGGATTTAATGAACATAACTGAAAAACATTTCACACTGCGAGATTCTGACAGAACTGCAGGTTTCTGTTTATTTATGAATTATTTATTAAGTTAAATCGATTCTGTTCGTAGCTCAGACATTTTTCAGGTTACAAACAAACTGCTGGGAAATTTTACACTTAAACAATTCATTAAGTTCAACAGAAATACTTACTTATTGTATAAAATTACATATTGACTGATTTAAAAAAATTCCCAGTATATATTTTATTCCATTTAGATGTAATCAGATTAATCAAACATCATCACTGTAATCAATCTGACATTAATCCATTATTCTGTGGTTGTATAAACATTTAATTATTATTAAATTATTCCTGTTTTCATTTGAGTAAACATGAAGATTAAAATAAAAACTTTTGAGATCTTTAGTATCAACATAATCTGCCCGGCGACAGGTGACTCCAGCTGTTTGTGTCCTTTTAGTAAAAAACAGTGGACTGGTCCTTTACAGAGCAGTCTGTGGGAATCAAACCGACAACCTCCCTGTGTGACGTCCAGGTGAGCTTTAATAACCTGTAATAACCTGTAATAACTTGTCATCACCCGATATTAACTCAATAAAAAGCAGCAGCAGCTGTCATATGAGACGGCCGCAGACAGACACACACAGACTGGGAGCGCTCAGGGAGATGCCTCCCCCACTTTTCTAATATTTCCCAGAAGTCCCGGCTGCGGCAGGGAGATAATCCCTGAGAGATGAGGAGAGGGAGCGAGGGATTGGCGAGCGGCGGGGGGGAGGAGAGGAATCCTCCAGCATGGAGTGTTCTCTCTCTTCTTCTTCTCCTTCGAGGATTACAGCGGCATTTGAAACATATTTCAGCACGCCGCGGCGGCGGAGCGAGGGCGGGATTAAGGTGTTACCATGGAGGGGTGGTGTTAACGCAGAGGGGCGGGGTGTTAAAAGATGGCGGAGCAGTGATATTGGTGGGGGTTAGCAGCAGTAGGCTGGGTGATACTGAAGTGATACCAGAACAGACGGGAGTTTTGTGAGGTTAATGGAGGCAGGGGTGGGGGGGGGGGGTGTTCAGGTGTGAGGCGGATGGGGGCGGAGCCAAGACAAGCAAAGATGGAGGTGGTTTCACACTTAAACAGGTTCAAAGGTTTGTTTCATCTCTACAACAACCGCTTCATCAGTACAAGTACAACCTCATCTTTACAAGTACCACTTCTCTAAAAGTATGACTATCATTTCTAAAAGTACCACCTCACATCTACAAGGACTGAATCAACACTAAGAGTACAGCTTCATCTCTACTAGTACCACTTTATTTCTACAAGTACCACTTTATTTACAAGTACCACTCCATCACTACAAGTCACACTTCATTTCTCATTTCACTTTCATTACTCTACATGTACTTCTTCAATTCTACATGCAGCGTTTCTATAATTACTGCTTCATCCCAAATATTGCCTCATGTTTCTGAGTACCACTTCACCACTATGAGTTCATCACTTCAAGTACCCCTTCAGTACTACAGGTAGTCTTCATCTTCATCATCATCTTTCTCCTACAGAAGCGACGTTCTACCTGTGAAGACGAAGCCGTACTTGTAAAGTTCCTCTTTAAAAGTACTACTTCCTCTCTAGAAGTACTATTTGTAGTACTACTCTTCACTCTGTTCCATCCCTCCTCTGCTCCCCCGATGACGGTTGCCATGGTTTCCGCTGTGCAGCAGTGCTGCTGTGGATCGGTTACCATGGTGACAGCAGTCCATCACAGTGAGGGAACAGATGAAAGTTTCTGATCTATCAGACACATCAGGCGGAGGCGGAGCTTCTGAGCCACTGCTCGGCATGCTGGGAGCTCCGCCCTCCCTCTCTTGCCCTCTCATCTTGCCCCTCGATCGTCCCCCTCTCTCTCCCTCTCTGTCATCCCTCCATCAGTCAGACGTCTCATCTTTTTCATTTCTACCCCCCACCCCACCCCTCTCCACACTGATCCTCCCACAGAGAGCAGTATATGAATCCAGATGAATTGTGGGTAATAAATCCAGGACTCTGCAGGTTTTGGTAATAAACTCTGTGAAGTGAACTTCGATAATAATCAGCCTCCAGAGGAGTGACGGACGGGAAGACGAAAATCTGGATTTTCTTCTCCAAACTTCTGAATCATCCTCTGAACATCAGCTTCGCTTATTGATTATCGACTGACACTTTAACCTGATGTCATCACCGATTAGAACCTGAAGAAAACAAACCTGACGGAACGTTTCTGCTTCAGAAATCCAGTCCGACTGATCACACTGAGCAGAATATACAGTAACGTACACGACTGATACTGTAAGAGAACACATCAGAACATAAAAACACACCGCAGTACTTTATTTAAATAATCAACCAACAGATCCAATGTTTCTTTTGAGTCACAAAAATGTTCATCTCCATCTGTTGATGAAGGTCACGTGATGGAGCTGATGAGAACTAGCTGTACAGGGGTGTGTGTGTGTGTGTGTGTGTGTGTGTGTGTGTGTGTGTGAGGACTAATGGATTTGCTCAGATTATTATTCTTCAGTAACATTCAAAAAATGAATATTGGCCAATAATATCATCCAGATTTTTTTTAAAGTGTCCAATCACAACGTGTGCATCAAATATTCAGCATGTCTGATAAACTGGAGAGGAAACTGTTGACATCCAGGTGAAATAACAAGGCGAAACACACACACACACACACACACACACACACACACACACACCTGCAGAGCATCCGTCTGTCTGATTTAAATGTGTGTGTCCATCAGCAGCTCCTCCGTCTCTGAAGCAAACACTCAGCAGAGAGATTACATTCAAATAACACACACACACACACACACACACACACACACACACACACACACACACACACACACACACACACACACACCTGAGCAGACAAACAGGTGTATAAACAGCGAGTGTTGAGCAAACATCCGTCTCACATCAGCCTCGTCAGGTCGACTCAACCTGACTGTCAATATTTGTCTCCGCACCGCTTTGTTTTCACACCGTTTAAAATATTCATGTTCAGATTCAAACTGCAAATATTTGAGGTTTGGGCTGCCGGGGCCTCCGTAACCCGGCCGCCGCTACGCACCACGCAGAGCGCCACGACAGGCGCCGCGCCTCGCCGCACCAACCGGGTTAAAGAGACGACTTAGAGGTGGTGTTACCTGCAGACAGACTGAACTCAGACAGGGACAGACTGACAGTGGAGAAAAGTCTCAGAGACACTGAGGACACACAGAGAGGAGACAGAGGAGACAGTGGAGACAGAGGATACACAGAGAAGAGACAGAGGACACACAGAGAGGAGACACAGGAAACACAGAGAGGAGACACAGGAGACACAGAGAGTAGACAGAGGACATAGAGAGGAGACAGAGAGGAGACACAGGAGACACAGAGAGGAGACAAAGGAGACACAAAGAGGAGACAGAGGACACACAGAGAGGAGACAGAGGAGAGACAGAGAGGAGATACAGGAGACACAGAGAGGAGACACCGTCTGACAGGGGACACACAACACTGCTTTAAGTTTATCTAAAGAAGAAACGTAAATTATCTCAACAAAAGATCAGCAGCTCGTGGAAATTCATGTGTGCGGACAGACAACTTGAGGACATAATGTCTCCAGACGTGGCTGTCACCTGATTATACTTACAGTAAACAGACAGATGGACGGACAGGTAAGTGGACTCACCTTGGCCACAGAGCCGTCTCTCTCCTCCATCACAGCCTTCATCTCCTGAGCAGTGATGTCATGTCTCCGTTGCCTCGCCAACCGCAGACGCTCAACCAGAACTGAACCAAACTGTTCGACTTCCTGGACGGAGTCGGCGTCGCAAACACACTGAAGGAGCTCGTCAACATCCTGACAAATAAGAAACAGGCATCTGATTAGATCAATAATCTGAGTTTAAATCACAAAAACAACAAGCAAACTGCTGTTATATTGATGTCATGTGAGTGTTTTTACCATGTCAGAGTCCTCAACATGAAAACTGTCCAACCTGAAGAGAAAAAGAGAGAAAGTTTCAGTATTCTTCCATCAGATTCAGGATCTGTTTGAAAAACTGTGGTTTCAAGGTCAAGTTTATTTATATAGCACATTTAAAACAACCGAGGTTTGCCAAAGTGCCGTACAATCTAGAAGCACTGAAGTATTAAAATACAACTATAGAAATGGAAAGTAGAATATTAGAGTGCACAGTACACAAAACATCTAACAATAGAAAACAAATAAAGTGCACAATAAGCACAAAATTCAATAATTCATTCAATAATTTCATATCAACATTTCTGTAAATCTGACGAACAAAAGCCAGAAAGACATTTGAATAAGAACTGAAGACCACATCTGATAACCACCTACAACTGACTGATAACTGACTGATAACCACCTACAGCTGACTGATAACCACGTACAACAGACTGATAACCATCTACAACTGACTGATAACTGACTGATAACCACCTACAGCTGACCAACAACTAGTAATAGGTTACAATAAGCCACCCAGAGGCCATAGAAGTTCCAAATGTTCTGTGTGGCCATATTTTGATCAATTGACTGATACAAACTGAACTGAGCAAAGGCTTGAAAGAGGCTCCTGCACTTCTGCATGCAGTCTGTCAGCTGATATGTTTATCATTTATGTTCTTAAATTTCTACGCATTTAGAACATGTAGCGATTTCTGCTCTGGGGCCCCTGGTACTTTAATCCACGTTGCCGCCGCTGACCAAATTAAAGCTGGACCTCCGCAGCAGCCCGTTAGATGACCTGAGCGCCACGCACGGCTGCAGCAGCTGTGCAGTAATTTCGTCCTGTGCTCCCTGAAGTCCACCTGAAACTCTCCGTCATTTTAAAATCACTGCAAAGCTGCGAGGGCGTCGGCCGGGCGGACCGCTCTCCTGTTCAGGAGTTTATTTCTTCCTCTGACAGCAGCCATGATGGTGGCCGTGGAGCTGGTAACTAGCTGATCTCCTGCCTCTCCTCCTGGGAAGCTCTTTTCATTTAGCCTGCTGCTGTTTTTCTGTAATAAACTGTAATAAGGTGGCCGAGGCGGCTCCGCTCTGCAGGGAACAGCAGGTAATGAAAGACCAGCCGCCTCCAATAAAGCTCCTCTAACACCCTGCTTACAGCCCATCCAGCCCGGCTCAGCTCGGCTCGGCTCGGCTCGCTCCACAGTCGTCATTAACGCTCCCACACACACACACACACACACACACACACACACACACACACACACACACACACACACTCAGACACAGACAGCAGCCATCAATGGGATCCATTGATCCCAGTGAGAATAAAATCTTCATCATCAGTTCAGAAAAGTTTCAGCTGTCAGAGGACACAGTCTCCAAAGGGACTCTGCTATGATGGGCAGCTCACATTATTTTAAAGTTTCTACTGACGGGACTTTAATGTATGTACACACGAATACTAGTACGAGGCTGACTGCGTCACGTGTCTGCGTCCTCTCTGTGTAAAACAGAGACGACGTTTGTTAAATGCAGGGACGCTGAGACAAAGAAAACTTCTCTAAGTGGACAATAACGTATGTCGTTTTATATCGCAGACTGAATATCTCATCTCATGATAAATTTACCCAACGATATCTACAGAGACACGACAGATTCTGCTCTTTTTTAACTTAATCTGCATACAAACAGTTTTATTTCACCGGACGCAGACTTAATAAACTCACAGTCTGCACAGGTTTCGTTCAGTTTGTCTCCATCACGTCCTTTTACAGCAGAGTTTCCCAACCCGAGACTCAAGATCCCTTCAACCGGTCACCAGATAATAAAAGGAGATAATGGACAGTTAAATTATTACATTAATATCACTGATGTGCAACGACAAGTTGAACTAATAACTACAAGTCAATCAGGAGAATCTTTAGTCGGCAGCAGCTCCTTCATAAAAATGAAAAAAGTCTGAACTCGAGCTGCTGAAGCAAAATAATGCTGAATATGTTTATTAAAACAACGAGCTGCTAATCTGGGATTACAAGGGTTCTTTGTTCTTTGTTCTTCTGTAGTTTTGCACAGAATGTTTCTTTTGTAATTGTAAAAACAAATAAAGTGGAGAAAAAAAATAAAAAAAGTTAATTGTATTAAACATTTAAATGTCTACCTTCACAGATCAGATGCTCACAACTTCACTTTTTTTAAAACCAGCCCTATTTAATAGGCAGGAAGTAACTAAGTAAAAACACTACATTACTGTTCTTCAGTAGAGTTTTCATGTTTCTTGTTACTTTAGTTTGAATGACTCTGAGGTGAATTATTGATTATTGTTATTTTGCATCATTGTGCGCCGCCTTCAAACATCAAGACCGATGGACGGAACAGTAAGACAGAAAATCCTTCTATTAGTGTCTATCAAATAAAATAGTCAAATATATGGAAAATCACTGCGAAAGAGACATAAAAGAAGTAACAAGATGAAAACAACATAAAAGATGCAGTAAGACAACAGTATGAAAGACAATGTAAAGGCCGAACAAAACAAAAAAAGATCGCTGCTGCTTACTTTTATACTCTGAAGACATTTCAGAGCCTGAACTTATTCACTTTTACTACAGTAAACAAGTTGAATCAGTACTTCTACTTTTACTCAAGTATCTGTACTTGTACTGCAGTAAAGACTGAGAGGACTTGTGACGCCTCTGGCTGCAGACTGAACAATTACTATATTAATTCAAAACTAATCAGCGGATTATTGAATGAAATCATAATCATTACATCGCCACGACAACTGACTGTTACATCATCCAAACGACATCGTCGGTCATCTTTTAATCACCTGCAATGACCTCAAACTATTTTCTGACCTTTTATGGACAAAATTATATTTCCTGTTTGATGAATGAAAACAAACAGCGGCTTTATCATCATTCACACACACAAACACACACTCTTCAGTCTGAAACACACATTTACAAAAGGTATCACAGGCCGCCTCTTTCCATTAGGAAAACACACACACACACACACACACACACACACACACACAGAGTAACACACTGTGGGTGCTGACAGATGGAACATGCTCCTCCATATTCGCTCCCTCATAAAGAGGATTGTGGCCTCCAATATCAATTACCCTCTCATCCTGGGGGGGGGGGTTGATGGAGTGATGGAGGACAGGGGGAGGTATAGACGGAGGAGGTGGGGGAGGGGTATTATCTGTAATTAGATTTTCTGGTCTATTTGGAGGCTCCTTGAGGAGGACGAGAGCTCGTTTCACAGCTCTTAACAAGACTGAGGAGGTGAATAATGAAGAGGAGGAGAGGAGGAGGAGGAGGAGAGGAGGAGGAGAAGTTTGCTGTTATCCTCCTGCATATAAACACATGTAAATAAATGAATCAACATGTTGGAGTCAGTTTGTTTGTTTGTTTCCTCTGAGGACAAACAGTCACCTGATCACAGAGACCTGCAGCTCTTTTTAAACATCCATTTGTCTGTTATTATTTATAATAATAATAATAATAATAATAATAATAATAATTATTATTATTATTATTATTATTATTATTATTATAAATAATAACAGACAAATGGATGTTTAAAAAGAGCTGCAGGTCTCTGTGATCAGGTGACTGTTTGTCCTCAGAGGAAACAAACAAACAAACTGACTCCAACATGTTGATTCATTTATTTACATGTGTTTATATGCAGGAGGATAACAGCAAACTTCTCCTCCTCAAAAAGACAAGAAACAAAAGTCAAAAATAAACAAAACAACCTAATTTAATATTGAATGATCAAAGTGATAAACTGTCCATTAATACTGAAAGGTTCATACGGGATTCAGAGAGACACATGCTGCCATCACTGACGTCTTCCTCAGAGACGTCCCTGATAATTTCAGAGAGGCGATGCGAGACACAGTGTGGGCGTGTTCCAACAGTGTGTCTTCATAGTAAAGAGTTCAGGTCCTAACTGACCTGCCTGAATTTACCTTTAAAACTGGACATTTACAAAAACAATAAATTATTAGTTTGAACAGGAAACACTTTGTATCATTGTTTTTACACTTGTCTGTCTGATGAAGGGATTCTGAGGGTCAGAGGTCATCATGGTGACTCTGTGTGTGTGTGTGTGTGTGTGTGTGCGTACTCAGAGGCCTGCTGCAGTTGGCGTGCGCGAGTGCGGCCTCATCCCTCTCCTCATTGGCCAGCAGGAGTCGTGACATCAAAGCCTGATCCTGTCTTTCTGAGCGCCAGCACCTCCTCCAACACAGCTGAGGAGACGAGGACAGGAGGAGACGAGGACAGGAGGAGACACGGAGAGGAGACAGCTCAGTCTCAGGATGAATTCAGTAGAAACATCAACCTGCTTCTGTCTCTCCTCAGACCGATCGTCCAATCAGAGCTGAGACGTGTTTATTAGCACTGATACTGTGTGTGTGTGTGTGTGTGTGTGTGTGTGTGTGTGTGTGTGTGTGTGTGTGTGTGTGTGTGTGTGTGTGTGTGTGTGTGTGTCCTGTGGTCCAGGTGTAATAATGCAGAAATGACCACAGCTCATATGAGACTCAGAGAATCACGATGATGTGGCGCAGCAGTCATGAAACGGTCTGAAACGATACCATGCAGCCCTCTCATTCGCCGTCAGGGCGCAGCCTGGGTCGCCATGACAACAGATAAAATACCTCTGTTATGGAAACATTAGACCGATCTCATATCTCAGCTGTACCTGAAACAACCCGTCTCATCATGGCATGCACCTTTCTGACTGACAGCTCACTTCAGCCAATAGAAGCATCCGTGTCCTGACCGCAACTCACAACAGCCAATGAGAGTCCAAGATGACAGGAAGAGGGCGCGTTCTTGTAAGGCTGAATGAATTAGGATAAACATCTAACTGTGATGATTTTGATAAAAGAGGAAGTAGATGGAACAACGCTGAACAATTACGTAAAGTACGTAACAAGATAAAAGAACGTGAGAGATGTAACGACAAATAAATTTTGTAAAAGACAAAAACATATCAAAAGATGAAAAGATGTAACAAGACGAAAAGTGGCGTAAAATACACAACGTCACGTCTGTGTCAAGGCAGAGCAGTCATTACACTGTCATAACTGTGTCATTACACCTGCCATGAGCATGAAGGAGTCCTTCGACGTTTATGACTGTTATGACACATTTAATGTAAAGCTGACTTTGTGTCTTTGTTGAGCTCAGCTTTTGTCATTTTACGTCAAAGTTTCCACCAGACAAAACCACGTCGAACAAACTGATCACTGCCCTGATTATTGATTAAATATCCATGAATACTTTTTAATCGGTTACATTCTTAATAGCAATTAATTGATTAATGATTAATATCGTCCTCGAGCGTGCTGCTGCAGCGTTTTGTTTCTGGCAGGGATGGAAGTATCTGATTACAAATCGCATGTCACTGTAATTAAGTAGTTTTTGGGGTACTTGGGGTGTAGTACTGGGTACTCAACTATGATTTTAAAAGTAACTAAGTAGATTACATCTTGTAATGAATACTTGAGTAATAGTAAATGTACAGACTTGAAAACCTACTTATAAAAGTACAAATACCCCCAAAAATTAGTCAGTTATTTTTTCAGTGACACAAACTGAAGATGAAATCAAACGTGGACGAGACTGTTTCTGAGATAATCCCACACACACACACACACACACACACACACACACACACACACACAGCTCAGCTAAATCAATATTACATGTGATTACTGGTTAAACACACACACAATTCTGCTAAACTAACAGCTGCTTGTTAACTGTCACCTCGTTACCACTGCTGTTGTTTTAATTACTGTGTGTGTGTGTGTGTGTGTGTGTGTGTGTTAGTATTAAACACTGTGCATGAAAAAATAATTCAAATATTGAAGAAGTGGAGGTTGGATCAGATCTGATTAAGAGGAGAGTAAACTCCAACACCTTCCTCCTTCCCTCCTTCCTCCTCCTCCTCCTCACCTGCAGGTCTCTCCCAGTCTCGGGCCTCCTCTGCTCCTCCCTCAGCTCCTCCTCTACCTCCCTCCTCTGCAGCTCCTTCTCTTTCTGGACCAGCTGATCCTGCAGCTGGAACACAGCGGCATGACACATCGTTTGCAATAAAACACTTTAGGTATAGGTGAAAAACAGGCGGAGCACACAGACCACGCTCCACCCATTTTTCCACTGACAGTTTTGTAACAGGATCAATTAATTGATTCATGTATTGATAATAAAAATAACTGTTACAGGAACACTTGGGTTTTATGATGTAAACTCAACTGTACATGAGTGCGTGTACTTACCTTCTGGTTGATGTCTCTCAGAGCGTCGAGCTCCTTCAGTAAACGAGATGTTCTTGTCTCGATCAAAACTCTGAACTCGACCGGACGCCATGATTGGTCCAGGTGTGACCTCCCGGTGAGAGCTGCAGGAGACAACCGTCAGTTAAAACAGAGCAGACTACAGACACGGTCTGAATTTTAATCTGCTCTGTCAGTCTAGACAGTCGAAAATATCCATTTGGATTAACGCAGCTCTGAAATTAGTCAGAAGAAAATCAGCTGCTAACTGTTTTAATAATTGATTAATTGCAAATTGCAAAATTGTGAATCACTGGGCCTCGTCGAGAACCACCTGTGAACAGATTTGTTCTTCAGTGACTGATTTTAGGATTTTCTTGTAATTTGAATTTTCTATCAGATACAAACAAAATGGACGAGTGGTCTGGACCTCTTCTGTTTTCATGAATGAGCTCTTCCTGAGATAAAAGGGCAGGAAGTGCATCCATATATGGAATTATTGGGCGTTAATTATGCTAATTTCCAGTCTGATGCACATCTGTAAGTGTTTAATCTGACATGGCGAGATAGTGTGGCGCTACACAAAAAAAATGCGAGAAATGTCCGATAAGAATATGAAAACGTTCTAACACAAGGTTCAACATCTGGTTGCAGCTTCTTAAAGGGATAGTTCACCCAAAAAGAAAATTCAGCCATTATCTTGTCATCTTCATGCAGACTGAAGGTCAGGTTTAGTTTTTAAGTCAAATTTTTAGTTTATTTTTCAGGCCTGATTACAGTTCTACATGAAAGGCTTTAAAGATTTGAAAAAAATGAAAATGATTGTCGGCTCTATTAAAGTGACAGCGGACACGAGGAGAAACTCCGTCCGTCCTCTGCGTAGCGAGGCAGGTCAGCTGGTGGTCAGTGAGGCTCTGATTGGTCAGGGCTGCGGTGACATCATCTCGGTGAGTGTTTCATTAGAGGTTCACCTGTGTGTAGTCGGGTCAGGTGTTTTAACCTCACATTATCAGCCGTGAGGCGGAGATGAAGCGGCGGTGGCGGGTTATGAGCGTTGGTTGCTTTAATAAGCAGCGACTGATGTTAGCCTGTAATTCTCTCATATCACCTTAAAGGTCAGACTGCTTCTTAGCGTAATAAAGCGGGTAAATAAGACACTGAAATATGGCTGACACTGTCTTCTGTAATTGACTGTTTCTGACTTTATAATATCAGCTGCTTCTAATCAACTTTGCTCTCCTCCGCTTCGACTGCTTTTACTATCTTTCTATTTCTGTGCGCTCTCTCTGGCGCTGCACTAATCAAATCAAATCTAAATTTAATAGGTCACATTTCACACAGTGATGCAACTCAAACTGCTGCACACATTTCATTTGAAAATGCACCAAAAGACACAAAAGACATGAAAAAAACACACGAATTAAAGAATCTAAAAAGGTTGAAGTTTAATGAAAAGCAATAAACTTTTAATAAATCTGCTCCTCACTGTAGAAACATTATAAACATGTTAACGTTGTGAAAAGGAACCAAAGAACATCAACCACATTATTATTTAGACCTTTAATAATCTATAGATCTGACAGACCAGCTCTCTTTTTTTTTTTTGTTCTTTAGAGACCAAAGGACACAAGCACTTTCACTTCACAGGACACTTTCATACTTTTCATAAAGTTCTTAAAGTTCTTTCATTCAACACCTTTCATGAATTTTAAGACCTTTCACTTCCATCTCTGCAGTCTCAGAAAATTAAACTTAGACTGGTGAACTAATCCAGAGCAACATCTTAGACACAGCATTAATTAAATATTAATAATTAATTTAACTGAGTAGAATTTCTGGTGCCAGACGACTAAACATGAACACTTTGACTCCTTTCACCACCTCCACCGTTTCTCCTTCAATGAGTACGGACTCCTCCACGCCACAGACTCCTCCGCCACGGACTCCTGCACGCTACACACTCCTGCACGCTACACACTCCTGCACGCTACACACTCCTCCACGCCACGGACTCCTGCACGCTACAGACTCCTGCACGCTACACACTCCTCCACGCCACAGACTCCTCCACGCCACGGACTCCTGCACGCTACACACTCCTGCACGCTACACACTCCTCCACGCCAGGACTCCTGCACGCCACGGACTCCTGCGCTACACACTCCTCCACGCCACGGACTCCTCCACGCCACGGACTCCTGCACGCTACACACTCCTCCACGCCACGGACTCCTCCACGCCACGGACTCCTGCACGCTACACTCCTGCACGCTACACACTCCTCCACGCTACGGACTCCTCCACGCCACGGACTCCTCCACGCCACGGACTCCTGCACGCTACACACTCCTGCACGCTACCTCCTCCACTACGGACTCCTGCGCTACACACTCCTCCACGCCACGGACTCCTGCACGCTACACTCCTGCACGCTCCACACTCCTCCCACCTCACGGACTCCTGCACTACACTCCTGCACGCTACACACTCCTGCACCTACCTCCTCCCTCGGACTCCTGCACGCTATGGACTCCTCCATGCTACCTCCTGCACGCTACACACTCCTGCCGCTACACTCCTGCACGCTACACACTCCTCCTACGGACTCCTCCACACCACGGACTCCTCCACACTCACGGACTCCTGCACGCTATGGACTCCTCCATGCTACACACTCCTGCCTCACACTCCCGCACGCTACACACTCCTCCTACGGACTCCTGCACGCTATGGACTCCTCCACGCTACGGACTCCTCCACGCTACACACTCCCATACGCTACACACTCCTCCACTACGGACTCCTGCACGCTATGGACTCCTCCATGCTACACACTCCTGCCTCACACACTCCCGCACGCTACACACTCCTCCACACTACGGACTCCCGCACGCTACACACACTCCCACGCTACACACTCCTGCAAGCTACGGACTCCTCCACCTACGGACTCCCGCCGCTACACTCCTGCCGCTACACACTCTCCACACTACACACTCCTGCACGCTACACACTCCTCCACTGGACTCTGCGCTACACACTCCTGCACGCTACACACTCCTGCACGCTACACACTCCTGCACGCTACACACCTCCTGCACGCTACACCTCCTGCACGCTACACACTCCTCCCACGGACTCCTCCACTACGGACTCCCTTACGCTACACACTCCTGCACGCTACACACTCCTCCACGCTACGGACTCCTGCACTACACACTCCTCCCTACACCCTCTCCACACTACGGACTCCTCCACACTACGGACTCCTGCACGCTACACACTCCTCCACGCTACACTCCTGCACGCTACACACTCCTGCACGCTACACACTCCTGCACGCCACAGACTCCTCCACGCTACAGATTCCTGCACGCTACAGACAGAGTATTAGTAGTATTAATAGTATTAATATAGACAATCTCACCTGTCGTCAGTGCTGACCAGGTGTCTTCTGAGGCGGGACTACCAGGACCTCTGGATGCTCTTCCTCCATCAGGGCCGTCTCCATAGCTCTCTGCCCGAGGAGAGGGGCCTCGGCTGGGGACAAGGTCCATCTCCATCTCCCCTGCACCTCCTGGAGGCCTGGAGGACAACAAAGAGACAGGAGAGACAGACCTCCTGTCTCTGAGAGGAGAGACAGGAGAAATTGACCTCCTGTGGGAGAGGGTGGGACAGGAGAGACAGACCTCCTGTCTCTGAGAGGAGAGACAGGAGAAATTGACCTCCTGTGGGAGAGGGGTGGGACAGGAGAGAGAGACCTCCTGTCTCTGAGAGGAGAGACAGGAGAAATGGACCTCCTGTGGGTCAGAGGTGAGGGGAGCAGGAGGCTGGATGCTCCTGGAGGTGCTGAGGGCTGGAGACAGACAGACAGACAGACAGACAGGCAGACAGACAGACAGACGTGCTGCTGAGAATATATTACATTTTTTCAGTCTGGGTTACTAATCATTTCATGGCAGTTATTTTTAGAGATTCATTAACTGTCATCCATTTTCAGCCTGTTGCTGTCAAGGGTTAAGGGCTTAAAGGGACAGTTCATTTTTAAAGTTAGGGTATAATGAGGCTAAATAGAGATGCACCGATTGCAATTTTCTTAGCCGATTCGATTTTCAGTCTGTCTAAGAACTGTAATTGACAGCATTCACAAACATTTTTGCAACTTTTCTTTTCTAAAAATTAAATTAGATGTTCATAATAAAACACTGACTATTAAATATTCATTAAATACTATTTAAATTTTCTCCAGAGTCCTCCAGGTTACAGCCAGGCCTTATTATAGTTTTATATTAAGATTTTGAATCAGCTGAACGTGATCTCGCGAGATCTCTCGTGGGATTTCGCAGGACAGTTTCACGCGATCTCCTGTGGAAGCAGATGTAAACAAACTGGGACGGACACGGTGCAATAGTTTGCTGCAGTAAAACTTTGCTGTGAGAAAACAGACGCAGGTTGTTTATTCTTCAGTCAGAACAGGAAGTGAGATTTTAACTGTCAGTCTGTGAACAGCAGTCTGCTGCTGGCTAACATTAGCATGAAGAGCTACAAAGTTTGGCTGTTCTGAGACATTGTCAGCTGCCCTGTCTCGTTGTAGACTGTCTGTCTTCTCTTTAACCTGTTCTTGGAACAGTTTGTCTGCTGCTGCGTGCACGCGTGACAACCGTGCAGAACACGTGTGTGACAATGTGAGCACAGAATCGGATATGTGGCGCTGATCGGCGGTCACCGGTCTGGGCGGTCGATCGGTGCATCTCTAAGGCTAAAAGAAAAAATCAATATCAGTTTAAGTGTACACTATATTTACAATACTGTCACCTTTCTGTCAGACAGACTTTTCTGACAGGAAACCACCGTTATATAAAACAAACATCACTCTCTACAAATCAACCAAACTCCACTGACAAAATCAGTCATTTTAGCTGACAGAACAGAGGAGTTGTTGGTCTGCTGCCTCCATCTGTTAGTGTGTTTGTGTTACCGTGTGACTTTAGTCTTTTAAAGGGTTAATTCAGATTCACTGAAGTCTCACAGTAACACAAACACACTAACAGACCAACAACTCCTGTGTTCTGTCAGCTAAAATGACTGATTTTGTCAGAGGAGTTTGGCTGGTTTGTGAGAGTGATCACGATCAACGATGGGGTGAGAACAGATGGGCGTTACCTTGAGGCCAGTCAGTGTGGTCCAGACTCAGGCTGATCCCAGATCTGATGTAAGGAACAACAAACAGAAGACACTGATCACACAACTCAACAGATAATCAGAAGATCAACCCTCTACTGTTTAAAGGGAAAATTCACCACTTTTCATGTGGATGTTCAGTCAGTGTCGACAGTAAAAGTGGTCAAATGAAACAATGTAGTCTATAAAATATCAAAATAAACTGTGAAGATGCTCATCATAATTTCCAGAGCCCAACGTGGCGTCTTCAAATGTCTTCACTGAAACTGTCAATTGATTATCCAAAGAATTGGCAATTAATTTTCTTTCAACTGATTAATCAACTAATCATTGCAGCTGTGACAGAAGGTGATGAATTTTCCTTTAATGACGTCCCTCTCAGGACAAACTTGTCCACGTTCAGACTGCAGCTTTATTAAAGACCATGAGACGTGTTGTATGTACCTGTCAGCGCTGCTCAGTCTCTGCTGTGGAGGGAGACGCTGTCTCAGCACGTTCACTCTGGGATTAGCTGAAAACATAAAACACACACTGAAACAAACTGGAGACACAACAAGTGTTCACATCACACAACCTGTCTGTCTGTCTGTCTGTCTGTCTCACAATATCTTGTCTTTCTGTCTTGAGTTGTCTCTTGTTTTGTCTTGTTTGGTTTTGTTTTGTCTCGTCTTTCTGTCTTCTTTTGTCTTGTCTTTCTGTCTTGGTTTGTCTCATTTGGTCGTACCTGTCTTGTCTTGTTTTGTCTTTCTCATTTTCCTGCCTGTGTCTCTGTCTCTCTGTCTGTCTCTAGTGTTCAGTAATCCTGTCGTCATGTCGAGATTTCTAAATACTTGCAGCTCATCAGCAGAACAAACACAGCTTTAATATCTCGTTAGGCCTCGGTGGGACGGTTAACGGCTCGTTAAGAAATCCACCAATCAGAGGGCAGCTCCTCAGGTGTAATTAAAACAGAGGCAGAAATCACGTTAAGCTTAAGTCAAAAGTAAGCAACCAAACACAGATCACACACACACACACACACACACACACACACACACACACACACACACACACACACACACACACACAGCAATTAACACACTGACAGAGCGTGCGTTTGTGTGTGTGTGCAGCTAGCAGTCTGTCCTCTGCAGGAACCATGTAGAAGACAGACAGACAGGTGGGCAGACAGACAGACAGGTGGACAGATGGGTGGGCAGACGGGTGGGCAGATGGGTGAGCAGACAGACAGATAGATGGACAGGCGGGTGGGCAGACAGACAGACAGACAGGTGGGACAGACGGGTGGACAGACAGTCAGACAGACAGACGGACGGACAGACAGACAGACAGACAGACAGTTGGACAGACAGGTGGACAGACAGACAGGCGGGTGGGCAGACAGACAGACAGGTGGACAGACAGATGGATGGGCAGACAGACAGACAGGTGGACAGATGGGTGGACAGACAGACAGACGGGTGGACAGACAGGCAGACAAACAGACAGGTGGACAGGCGGGTGGACAGACAGACAGACAGGTGGACAGGCGGGTGGACAGACAGACAGACAGACAGGGGACAGACAGGGGACAGACAGACAGGTAGGCTGTTGTACTTAACGAACCAATGAGCTTTGAGTCCTGCAGAACGTTTCACACAGAGCGAAGTGAAGCGGGTGGCGACATGAAAATTATTCAGACTGCCTCGTTTTGTTTTGTCTTAACTGTGACCGGATTAATTAATTGTGAAAATGATTGACAGATTAATTGATCATGACAATAATTGTCGGGTTTATTCATTGATCCACAGCTTAGAAACAAACCAGTGAAACAATCAACACCGTGGAGCTTCAGCCATCAGAAGAAGACAGATCCTCGGAGACGGTCTGATGAGGTCACGGCTGGAAACTGTACATTATCAGTTAATGGTCTTTAATCAGTTACAGCGAGTAATCAATTAATGATCAATTATTAACACCTCTCGACCAGGTCAGACTCAGAACAGGAAGAGGTCCTTCAAAATAAACTTCAACCAGAACTTTTGACTGATATAATTTGTGATGTTAGAAGTAATGATTGTTTTTATTTAAAAACATGTTAAAATGAATCTGAACGTGAACCAAGCGAAGGTGTTTTTAGAATCTGATGTGTAGGACAAGACGTCTCTGTCTCACCACATTCATTCAGTTTAACATTTAAAGACACATTTAGTCTTGAACAAATATCACTCCATCTGTGATCTGAAGCGTTGAGAGTCATATTGTGATTTGGATCAAATCTGGATTCACTGTGAACTCGACTGTTGAGTTTTTCAAAACGTCTAAAACTCTGCAGCTCAGACCAAAACTGTCCAGGCGGACAAACAACACTGCAGGTCAACGTGAGGAGAATTGTCCCTTTAATGTGTCTTCAGTTCACCTGTGATGGTCGAACATGAAGCAAAATCTGAATCTGTGGAACACAGTCTGGTTCTGCCACAGTTTGTCTTATTTTATCTTGTCGGTCTGTCTTGTCTTATCTTGTCCATGCAGATGGACAGATAAACATGTGGTGAACTGTCCTTTAATGTCTCTGTGACGGTGGAACATGCAGAACAATCTGAATCAGTGAGAACCAGTCTGGTTGTGGTTCTGTTACAGTTATTGAATAATTTCCTCTTTTTTTTCGTCACTTTGAAACTTTTCTCATTTCCTGTCGTTCGTCCTCTGCCCCCTTGCCCCCTCGTCCGTCCCCTCAGTGTGGACTCAGAGCTAATTGAGCTGTGCGGCGGCTCCTCTTATTATTCATGTACAATTACAGATGTGATAATGTCTTAAATCCTTCTAAATGACCGTTCATGCCTCGCGCTCGCTTTGAAGTCTCGTCAAAGATGGAAAAATCTGCAGAAAAAGGGAAAATACAAAGGCCAATCAGAGGACCAATCTGCATGAGCCAATGAGGAGAGAGGGGAGGCAGGGGTGCGTGCCCCTCCTCCTCTTCTTCTTCATGTAATATAAACTAAAGTCCATTAATTTTTAAGCTGTATTTAATACATTTTGTGGGGAAAGTTTGGTGCAGAGAGTGTCGGGTGTTCCAGCTGACTGCATGAATATTAATGACGGTGTTACGATGATTAAAGAGGCTTCAGCTCAAATCCAACACAATCCGCCTGTGATCCGCCCGCCACACATCGCCACCTCATACCACCACACCAGCACCGCACATGAATTTAGATACCGACATTAAGCCAGAGACACACACACACACACACACACACACACACATATGTATGTTAACACATGCAAACATACAGTAGATACTGATGTACACACGTTTCATCCTGTTAAAGTTTCTTCAAGCTCATCAATCAGTCTGATTAATCAATTAATCTTTTCTACTGAAAAATAGATCCAAACACGTGAGAACAGGTGGAGCTCCACCTGTTCTCACATTAATCCATGTCGATCAGTTGTGACCACGGACGTACACATGCACACGTCGCATCGCGCCATGTTTGTTAGGTCCAGACTGACCTGTGAACAGATCCATCTCAGTGAGGATCTGTGTGTGTTCAGAAGTCGGTCTCGACCGACAAATATGGCGTCAGCGTCGATGCAAAATCCAAAGAAGAAGCGGCGTCTACATATCAGTCACAACTTCAACGACGATCAATAATTATCGATAACCCACCGATATGAAACTTTCAGCCATATCACCCAGGCCTAACATAATGACTAACCACAACACACACACACACACACACACACACACACACACACACACACACACACACACACAGGCCGGTCAGTAGATTAATAACATGACAGAAGCGACAACAAAGGCCGAGCGAGGCTGAGTGAATGAGGAGAGAGGAGGAGATGGTCGTGTGAACTGTGTTTAATCTGCAGAGTGGGTGGTCCACACACACACACACACACACACACACACACACACACACACAGTGTATTGTTAGATGAGGGTGGGCTGCAGCCTCTGATTTGTTTGAACAGACTGAAGTAGCTGCTATTCATGTCCCTGTGCAGGAATGTGCGTGTGTGTGTGTGTGTGTGTGTGTGTGCGTCGTGTCGTGCGTGTGTGTGTGTGTGTAGCAGCTGCTCAGTGATCAGTTCTACTTGTTTGTGTATCAATAACGTGTCATTAGGATGATTAAAGGTGTCAAACTTTATTTGCTGACAAAAAGTTTTGACTTTAAAACGATGGCGAGCAGAAGAAGAAGAGTCGCAAATCTGTTCCTCACTGTTCTTCTCTGTTCCTCACTGTTCTTCTCTGTTCCTCACTGTTCTTCACTGTTCTTCACTGTTCTTCTCTGTTGACCTAAACACGTTAAATAAATCAGAGTAAATATCTAATCCGTTATCTGTATTGATCGATGTAATCACCATCATTGATGGAGAAGTAGAACAGTAGGGTTCTCTGTTCCATAAACTGTAAATGTCTGAACGATACAGTAGAACAGCTCCACCACGAACACTGGAGAAAATGTTTGACTGATGTGAAAATAATAATTAAGTAATAAAATAATAAAATACCAAAGACAGACTGGGTTCGGGTATGAAACAGCTGATCTTCTCCTGATGGTCTTGTTTGTTCTAGAACCAGGTACAAACTCCTTGATTTTCTTCATCACCTGTGTTCCACCACGCTCATCTAACACAGTTATTCATTTCCATAACCATGTCAGTTATTTTCATGTCCTCACACTGAAGCACACTTACCACTGATGATCTGGTTCTACAGCAGGAGACTCTACTGATGATCTGGTTCTACAGCAGGAGACTCTACTGATGATCTGGTTCTACAGCAGGAGACTCTACTGATGATCTGGTTCTACAGCAGGAGACTCCACTGATGATCTGGTTCTACAGCAGGATGATCTGGTTCTACAGCAGGAGACTCCAGTGATGATCTGGTTCTACAGCAGGAGGCAGGATGATCTGGTTCTACAGCAGTGACTTTCAGTGAGTGGACCTGGATTCTGATGATCTGGGTTCTACAGCAGGAGACTCCAGTGATGATCTGGTTCTACAGCAGGAGACTCTACTGATGATCTGGTTCTACAGCAGGAGACTCTACTGATGATCTGGTTCTACAGCAGGAGACTCAGTGATGATCTGGTTCTACGGCAGGATGATCTGGTTCTACAGCAGGAGACTCCAGTGATGATCTGGTTCTACAGCAGGAGACTCCAGTGATGATCTGGTTCTACAGCAGGATGATCTGGTTCTACAGCAGGATGATCTGGTTCTACAGCAGGAGACTCCACTGATGATCTGGTTCTACGGCAGGATGATCTGGTTCTACAGCAGGAGACTCAGTGATGATCTGGTTCTACGGCAGGATGATCTGGTTCTACAGCAGGAGACTCCAGTGATGATCTGGTTCTACAGCAGGAGACTCCAGTGATGATCTGGTTCTACGGCAGGATGATCTGGTTCTACAGCAGGAGACTCCAGTGATGATCTGGTTCTGGCAGGATGATCTGGTTCTACAGCAGGAGACTCAGTGATGATCTGGTTCTACGGCAGGATGATCTGGTTCTACAGTAGGATGATCTGGTTCTACAGCAGGATGATCTGGTTCTACAGCAGGAGACTCCACTGATGATCTGGTTCTACGGCAGGAGACTCCAGTGATGATCTGGTTCTACAGCAGGATGATCTGGTTCTACAGTAGGATGATCTGGTTCTACAGCAGGATGATCTGGTTCTACAGCAGGAGACTCCACTGATGATCTGGTTCTACAGCAGGAGACTCCAGTGATGATCTGGTTTCGGCAGGATGATCTGGTTCTCGGCAGGATGATCTGGTTCTACGGCAGGATGATCTGGTTCTCACGGCAGGATGATCTGGTTCTACAGCAGGATGATCTGGTTCAACGGCAGGAGACTCCAGTGATGATCTGGTTCTATGGCAGGATGATCTGGTTCTACAGCAGGATGATCTGGTTCTACAGCAGGAGACTCCAGTGATGATCTGGTTCTACAGCAGGATGATCTGGTTCTACAGCAGGAGACTCCAGTGATGATCTGGTTCTACAGCAGGAGACTCCACTGATGACTTGGTTCTACGGCAGGATGATCTGGTTCTACAGTAGGATGATCTGGTTCTCACGGCAGGATGATCTGGTTCTACAGCAGGATGATCTGGTTCTACAGCAGGAGACTCCACTGATGATCTGGTTCTACAGCAGGAGACTCCAGTGATGATCTGGTTCTACAGCAGGATGATCTGGTTCTACAGTAGGATGATCTGGTTCTACAGCAGGAGACTCCACTGATGATCTGGTTCTACAGCAGGAGACTCCACTGATGATCTGGTTCTACAGCAGGATGATCTGGTTCTACAGCAGGAGACTCCAGTGATGATCTGGTTCTATGGCAGGATGATCTGGTTCTCACGGCAGGATGATCTGGTTCTACGGCAGGATGATCTGGTTCTCGGCAGGAGACTCCAGTGATGATCTGGTTCTCTGGCAGGATGATCTGGTTCTACGGCAGGATGATCTGGTTCTACAGCAGGATGATCTGGTTCTACAGCAGGAGACTCCAGTGATGATCTGGTTCTACAGCAGGATGATCTGGTTCTATGGCAGGATGATCTGGTTCTACAGCAGGAGACTCCAGTGATGATCTGGTTCTACGGCAGGATGATCTGGTTCTACGGCAGGATGATCTGGTTCTACGGCAGGATGATCTGGTTCTACGGCAGGATGATCTGGTTCTACGGCAGGATGATCTGGTTCTACAGCAGGAGACTCCAGTGATGATCTGGTTCTACGGCAGGATGATCTGGTTCTACGGCAGGATGATCTGGTTCTACGGCAGGATGATCTGGTTCTACAGCAGGAGACTCCAGTGATGATCTGGTTCTACAGCAGGATGATCTGGTTCTACGGCAGGATGATCTGGTTCTACAGCAGGATGATCTGGTTCTACAGCAGGAGACTGTGACTGACCACTTCAGCGTCAGTAATAAATGATATATTTCTATATTTATTCGTGTCACTGCTCCTTTTTTCAAAGTCAATTAAATGAAATAGTGGAATTAAGACCAAATATTCCACTATTGTTCTAATGTATGTGTCTATTTTTCAGGATTCTAATTAGAATTAATAAATAATTACTTCTTATATGAATCAAATAATTTAAAAATAGATTTGACCATAACAGAGGAACAAAGCCGCCTGATGTTTTACATGTTGTGGAACTTGTGTTCCTGCGGTGTTTCAGTTATCTGATATTTCCACTGCTTCTACTTTTAATATGTAAATGTGTCGCAGAGTGACGGGAGTCAGTATTTGTTTGTGTGTCTGTTGTCGCGTCTGTGTGCTCTCAGTGTTTGTATAAAGTCATGTGGACCTCAGGAACATTAGGAACCTCCGCTGCGGAGCGTGAAGACGATGTGAATGAAGAACAGAGTCGGCGTCTTCAGAGAACCGCATCCATCATTTCACTGATCTGCGAGGAGATTTTGCGTTTGCGACAGACTCGAGGCGACAGCGCTTCTCCTCGTCTACGGGAGGAGAGAAACAGGAACCGGAGGACTGAACACCACAGAAGAAGAGAGACAGAAATAAATAAAGGCCACATAAGGGAGGTGATCAGAGTCTGGCTGAACAACTGAATACAGTTTCATATGGAGTGTTTGATCTGGGAGAGAAACGCCGACAGATGACGGATTATCGCCGAGAGACAGACAGTTTCACACCAACACACACACAAACACACAACCGAAACATCGACCCGACGAGACAACAGCAGATCCGTCTGCGTGGGGGAACAGGAGGTTCTCCAGCACAGAACGCGGCTGCACGGCTGCACGGCTCAGACTCTGACAGCAGGGTTCCCGCAGCTCCTCCGAAGTTCAATTCAAGCACTTTTCAAGGTGCATTTTCAAGCTTTTCCAGCACCGGAAAATTACATTCATGTACAATTTATATATATGATAAAAACAATGAATCCCCATTTAATGTATTCTCCTCATTAAATCAGATTTTATACATGAACAAAATTATGTTTTGTGTTAAAATTCTACAGAAGGGTGACAAAGAAAATAAAAAAACAGGTTTAATCTTTCAAAATGTGCCACCTGCCACAGCAGCGACGACTGATCGATTGTTAAATTAATCACCAACTATTCTGATCATCGATTAATCAATTTGAGTCACTTTATAATCAAAAGAAAGTCCAAATTCTGTGATTCCAGCTTCTTCAATGTGAATCTGTTCAGGTTTCTTTACTCCTCTCTGACAGAAGGTTCATAAAAGATTTGACGTCATCTTGGAGGCCGATTGAAATCTTTCACTGTTTTCTGACATTTTATTGATCAAACGACTAATCGATGAATAGAAAAAATGGTCGACAGATTGATCAGTAACATAAAATAATTGTTTCTGTCTTTATCTACAAATCAAAGTCTTCAGTCAGAGACTGACGGACCAGTTTACGAAATAATGCAGCGACTTTTTGAAGCACTTTTCAAACCTTGAAAATTCTGCATTAAAATTCAAGTGTTTTCAAGGATTTCCAGCACAGAGTGAGACCTCTGTGAGTGTGTGTGTGTGTGTGTGTGTGTGTGTGTGTGTGTGTGTATGTGTGTGTGTGTGTGTGTGTATGTGTGTGTATGTGTGTGTGTGTGTGTGTGTGTGGAAATGTGAATTTGAGCGCCCCCTCCTGTCAGCTCAAGCCATAGCAAGCAGACAAACTGTCAGCAGACACACTGGGACGTCTCCAGTTCTCCCAGCTGAGAGTCACTGGTTTATAAACTACAGAGTGACAGACGGACGTTTGTTCTCATGTTCCTTCAGACTGCAGACAGACAGAACATCAGCCTGTCACAGCTGCAGACATGAAAACTTTTATTCTTTCTTTTTTTTTACTGTTTCTGGCAGCATTTTATGTCTATTTCATCCATTTTCTTAATTTAACTTTTATGTGTTTTTGTATTTATTTACAGTTATTTATATTTATTAGGGATAAAACAACACCAGAAACTCAAGGAACAATAATAACAATAAAAGGTTTGTGATACAATATTTAAAAAAGAGATCAAATCAGAAATCAGATGTTTACAGCTATTTTTTTTGTTTGTATAAAACATGTTTTTCCTTTTAACTTAAATTGCTTCAGCTTCCTGTTTTAATAAAATAAAATAAAATAACAAACCAAATTAAATAAAAGATGCAGCCATGACATAAGCACTGCAAAAAGTGTCTTTTCCAATGAATATCTGAATTATGTACGACTGAAAAACAAAAATACTGCAGTCCTTTTATAAGTGAAGATATAAATAATATAATATTCAGATATTTTGTACTGCAGCACGGTGATATTTATTATATTGTTACGTCAAAAATAAGTTGGACGTTTATTGTTTAACTCAGTCAGACTCCTGCAAGACAAAACTCAGGGACGTCCACACAAGGTTCTGTCAACCAATCAGACACAAACAAGCAGATGTTCCAGGTGAGCGACTGCAGCGGCGTAACAGAACCTGTAAACCGTGGACACTGAGGATGGACCGATTGTTGCCGTAGTAACTGATAATCATTGATCTCCAGCAGTTTGATCCTCTGAGTTAACATCAAAGCTCTCAGACGGCAAACAGAACGTCCAAATATACCGACGTCCTCCACGCTCATTTACACAGCAGATTACATCTGATCAACTGACGGAACCCAACGTTCTCCGCGCTCGTTTACACAGCAGATTACTGAGGAGACACTCCGCCATGTTGGAGGAACTGATCATCATCATCAGAGTACTGTCCGACAGACGTTCCACCCCGTCTAACTGAAGGAACCAGATGTTCCACCCTGTTTAACTGAAGGAACCAGATGTTAAGGAACCAGACGTTCCACCCTGTTTAACTGAAGGAACCAGATGTTCCACCCCATTTAACTAAGGGAACCAGATGTTCCACCCCATCTAACTGAAGGAACCAGACGTGAAGGAACCAGACGTTCCACCCTGTTTGACTGAAGGAACCGGACGTTCCACTCTGTTTAATTGTTGTAATTAAATAATTTTGGGTACATGCTGCTGTTGATAAAATATTAAACATCACTGTTTAAAAATAATTAATACTCTGAGTACTTTTTGAGAAGAGTACTTGCTACTTTTACTGAAGTATTGTAATAACAGTAGTGGCTTAACTTGTATTTGAGTAATACTTGAGTAAAGTAAAAGTAGTTGAGTACAGTACTCTCTCTGTCTCTGAGTGTGTGTGTGTGTGGTTGCTGAGCTCAGCTGTGTGAAGGAGAACACCTCCACCCGATGGACAAACTGACTCATTACAGCTCTGATGGTCACATGGAGGACACAGACTCCTGACAGCAGAGACGTTTGGACGTCAACTGTGGGTCAAACTGTGGTTCCTCAACATTTGATAACCTTTAAACAACCTTTCAAACCTGAGACTAATCAATAAAACTAATTAATAAACTCATTGATGTTTGACGAGTCACATGATCAGGTTCCACTGCAGAAAACAAACTTCTTCCTGTTTTCTGTCTCAGTTATGATTAAACTATCTGTTACCATAGTAACCAGTAAAACCAGTTTACCTGCACATCCCTGCTCCTCTGTACCAGTATTTTACATGGGTACATGTGTATTTGTAGTATTTATAGCAGTAGTAGTATTTTACCTGTGTACATGTCCACCAGAGAGTCCCTGAGCTCCTTGCTGGGCGTCCATGTTGACGGACTGGTCTCCAGTTGACTCTCTGAACTGGTTTGTCTGGAAACAGAGAAGTGACATGAGGGCCACCTGAAGGACTCAGACTCTTCTTCTACACGAACGACAGCAGCAGGTTTGACAATCAGACCAGTCAGACCAGTAAACACAGACCATCAGACCAGTCAGACCAGTAAACACAGACACCGACCTGCTGTTATACTGAGTTCTGTACATCTGATCACATGATCGCCTGCAGGTCACATGGTTGTTCCTGCAGCTTGCTGGCTGTTTAATCTGTACCACACTGTGACAGTTTACCCAGCATTCCTCTGTGCTCCTCACTGCTGACACGTCTGGTTCTCCTGTATTGATCCTGTCAGTGAGTCGTCTGTAACTTCTTACATCCAAACATCTTAAACATCTTAAACACTCTGGACCAAAAAAAAAAAACTCTCTTTTCCGGGTTTGACCCTCTAGTCTCTGACTCGTTCGGGTTTGACCCTCTAGTCTCTGACTCGTTTGGGTTCGACCCTCTAGCCTCTGACTCGTTCGGGTTCGACCCTCTAGCCTCTGACCTGTCCGACTTGTTGCTCAGTTGCTGCTGCAGGTTGCTGATCTTCTTCTTTGCTCTCTGCAGAGCGACCTGAACGTCTTCAGCTCTGCTGCTGCTGGACGCCATCAACACACCAACTCAGCTGACCGTCTCCACGACAACGAGAACATTCTACACCACCTCACAGCACTTCCAGGTCACACAGACGGAGGAGGGCTGTGATTGGCTGATGGCCAGACTATGAACTATCAGCTGGTGAAATATTGATGAGCTCACGGCATCAGGTGAGTCAGGTGAGTCAGGTGAGTCAGGTGAGTCGGGTTTAAATACACACTTACATACGTTTATACAGCTGTTTTCTAAAACTGAAATATTTTCCTTTATTAAACTGCTGAAGTGACATTTTGGACTTTTATTTTTCACTTTTACAGATGAACTTCAGAATAAAAGTGCCTTTGAAATGCTGATTAACATCAGAGCAGCAGGTGAGGTTCAGAGTATTGATGAAGTCACTCTAAATGTTATTGATCAGGATCAATGACAACAAAAAAAATAAGCCCAGAAGAAGAAGGAGGAGACACCAAAGACACATTTATCAATTATCATCTCGTTTATTCATAATGTTCAATAATAAGCAAATAAACATCCTCATTTTTTCTGTGTCTCAGCGTCCTGCAGCAGTTTGTCCAGCAAGGTGACGTCCACCCGATGTTTCATCACAAACTGTCCATTCATGTGGAAGACGGGTATGTCCCACCTGTACCTGTCGAACCACACGCTGTTCTCTGGAAGGGTGATGTCCACCTGCTGCAGGACAAACTGGAGACAGACAGACAGAGAAACACAGAAACAGACAGAAATTATGACTTTTTTTTTACATTAATTTTCAAATGTAACACAAATGGACTCAAATTATGTCACTTTTAATACAAAGTTGGCATAGTTTGAGATGTTTTTGTCTCAGGTCTGAGCCGGGTTAGCTTAGCTCTTATCCCGCCTCTCTTCCTGTGGTGATCGTGGTCCAGCTGGTCTGGCTGGGTGACCCGTCTCAAGGTCCGCTGCACTAATCGAGTCCCTGCTCTTCCTTTTCCCACGTTAATGAGTGTATTTCTGTCGTCTATCATGTAGATATACCTGCTGGATTTCACCATCTGACCAATGTTAGCTGAGATGTAAGCTAGCTTTAGCCTCAGTCTGTTAGCATTAATGTTATATCATGTACACAGCTGTTAGCTAACTTTACATAAACACTTCATGTACAGAGACTCACTCTGTGTTTGAGTGGTTCCAGCACTTCTTTAGCTTCATCACACAGAGGACACGGATCCTACAGACACAAGAGTTAATATCATCATTATACTGAATACACACAGGATGGACATCAAAACTTATTATACGTCTGAAATCATTACAAACAGAACATTTAATGCATAAAAACTCAAATAAAGGACAAAACATTCAAACTGAACATTTGACAAATGTCAATAAACTGACTAATGCTAATGAGATTACTGACTTCAAAATAAAAGCATCTATAAATGTGGTGACTCGTTCCAAAGCTTTACTGTCCAAAATAAACATCAGTTAAATTGTTTACATTATTAGAACCTTTAGTAAACGTCTCAGTTCTAGCAGAAGTTTAACATTTTTTCTTTTACCAACCCAACATGCCAAGTTAACTAAAAAAAATTATTTCCACCATGTTTTTATCCTGAATCTTCACTTTTGGAGCCACATTCACATGCACACTGTCTGAACTGTGTGTGTGTGTGTGTGTGTGTGTGTGTGTGTGTGTGTGTGTGTGTGTGTGTGTGTGTGTGTGTGTGTGTGTGATGTGACATGTGACGTGCAAACAGCATGTTGGGACTTTAGGAGATGTGGATTACAGCAGACAAGCAGCATGGAGGATTTTTGTGTTTTTATTCCTTTTTTTTAACGTTTGAAAATTGGTCACCATTCACTTCCATTGTTTGTGAGATTCTGTTTTCCTGTGAAACTCCAGCAGAGTTTTCTGAACTAAAAAACTAAAGAGGAAAAACAACATGTGACTGCTGAGTGACTGCTGAGTGACTGCTGAGTGACCGTTGAGTGACTGCTGAGTGACTGCTGAGTGACTGCTGAGTGACCGCTGAGTGACTGCTGAGTGACTGCTGAGTGACTGCTGAGTGACCGCTGAGTGACTGTTGAGTGACTGCTGAGTGACCGCTGAGTGACCGCTGAGTGACTGCTGAGTGACTGCTGAGTGACTGCTGAGCCTGACTGTTGAGTGACTGCTGAGCCTGACTGTTGAGTGACCGCTGAGTGACCGCTGAGCCTGACTGCTGAGTGACTGTTGAGTGACTGCTGAGCCTGACTGCTGAGTGACTGTTGAGTGACTGCTGAGTGACTGTTGAGTGACTGTTGAGTGACTGTTGAGTGACCGCTGAGTGCCTGTTGAGTGACTGCTGAGTGACCGCTGAGTGACCGTTGAGTTGAGTGACTGTTGAGTGACCGCTGAGTGACCGTTGAGTGACTGTTGAGTGACCGCTGAGTGACCGCTGAGTGACTGTTGAGTGACTGTTGAGTGACTGGTGAGTGACTGTTGAGTGACTGTTGAGTGACCGCTGAGCCTGACTGCTGTTTGGTGAAACCAGATAATCAAACATGTTGAGGATTTGATCTCTGCTGGATCAAAACGCTGCAATGTTAAAACTGCTGTGATCAGTTCAGTCTGCAGATCTTCTGTCTGACTGTCACCTTCAGTTTTCAGTTTTCACCTGTAGAAGTGATTTGGAAGTGTGAGAACTCCAGAGCCTCTGTGGTAGAACAGAGGGAGGAGGTTCTGCGATGTTACCTTGGTGAACAGAGTGAGAGTGGGTAAAGGGTTGGTAGAGGACAGTCGGAGGAGCTGCAGAGCTGCAGGTCGACTCAGAGGAAAAGTCTTCAGGAAAAACATTTGATCTGATCGGAGAAACACAGAGAAACAAAACTGTTACTGACCTCACAGCGCCGCCAGACGAACCAATCACAGAGCAGGAGGGAGGAGAACCACCAAAACACCAGCTGAACGGTGACGCGCACGTATAAACGTCCTCGTTTCCGGTCTCCTGTGTCCTCTGAGACGCTCCACCGAGGACAGACGCAGGAACTCGTCAGATGCCGCGTTTTACCGAAATGAAACATCTGTTTCTGTTTCTGAAGTTACAGACGAGGATTCAGCTGGAGAACGGTGGAACAGCAGAACCAGAGCTGGTTTAATGATACTGTCTCTGCAGAGTCTCCGTCTCTGAACATCCTGTCTTCGCTGTTTGTCTGTCCTGTTTATTTATTCCTGTAATTTAAATTTGTTTATCATTGATTCTTCAAGTTTAAATAAAGGTTTGAATCAGGGCTGAACAGTTTAGAAAAAAGATCTTAATTACGATTATTTTGACCGATATTTAAAATTTGATATGATTTGTGATATTAGAGGTATTGATCATTTTTACATCATTATTCTTATTTTGACTGAAAAACAACACATTCAGTCCTTTAAACGTTTAAAGACACATTTTGTCTTGAACGTCCTGTGATTTGAAAACTGCAGAGAGCCAGAAGACGAGTTTTATAAAATTCTGATCAACTGTGCAGCTCAAGTTTGAATGAAGAAAAGAAAAAAGATGAATTATCACTCTTCATTAACTTTGACGAAATAAAAAACAAAATGCTGCTGACTTTTCCGAACAGTCTGTATTTTTATTTTAAATGTTTTTTATATAAATGATACAAAAGACAAAACGAGATCATTTTTATCCACAGACGGTCAAACGGACCCCACAGAAATTGCTGCTGTTTCAAGCTGCAACATTTAATTGATTATTAAATTAATCACCGACAATTTTGATAATCGAATAATCGTTTTGAGACATTTTTTAATAAAAATTTCCAAAATCTCTGATTCTCTCTCTCTCTCTCTCTTCACCGCCCCCCCCCCCAATACCTGTCTACTCTTCAGCTGTCCTATCAAATAAAGACAAGAAAAGACCAAAAACATTATAATAAAAAAAAGTAGTCATTTATTTTTAGGTATAATCTTTGTCTGTGTTTGTTTTATTTAAAATAACTAGAAATAAAATGTCCAGAAAAAAGTTTTCACTGCAACTTAATTAATTTAATTTTAAAGTTTGAAGCCAAACTCAAACTTTAAAGATTTAAAAAAAGTTTTACCAATTAGCAAAGTTTACTTTTCTTCTTTAGATAAACTTGAATCTTTTAGTTTTAGAAACTTCATTATAATATGTACTTTATGTACTTTGACTAAACTTTAATATATTCAATTAAAACCACTCACACACTTTCCTAAACTTCAGAGATTTAAGTTTATCTAAAGAGGAAAAGTCAAATATTTCAGGTAGAGATTACAGATTAGCTAAAAGTTTTTCTTCTTTTATTTCAAAGTTTATTTCAAAACTTAAGAGTTAGAGTTGGGTTGGAAACCCGTTCAGAAATCTCGGTAAGCTGTCTTGAAATTTTAAGTTGTCTCAACATTTTTTTTTTAGGTTTGTTTTCTTGATGAGAGGAAATAAAAACAATGAGATGAAAGTTTATATTCTTTTACGATTTAGTGTTTCTATATTCATATTGTTATATTCTTTATTCTTTTCTTTTTTGTTTCACTTTTAACATTTACTTTGCTGCTGTAACAGAAAAAATTCCCCAAATCAATAAAGTACTAAATAACTATATCTACTTTATATTATACTGTATGATTTGTGTATAATGTGACTTTTTGCTTTGGCAACTTGTTTGATGTAAAACGTCGGGAAAATAAAGCTGATTAAATTAAATTAAGTTTGGGAAACTCTGGTTTAAACCGGTTAGCCTGTTAGCTAACACCTGGAACACGGATGCTAACCTGCAGAGCTAACGTCTCCGTCCCCGGGTTAAACTCACCGAGTCCCGCTGATCGGTCCCGGTTCGGTCCTGAAGGAGATCCCGCTGAAATCCGCTCGTCCCGCGGGTTTGAGTCAAGTTTCTGTCAAACTTTGATGGAAGTTTGGAGACAAACACAAACACAAATACACTGCTGCGCTTCTTCTTCTTCTTCTTCTTCTTCTTCTTCTTCTTCTCCTTCTTCTTCTTCTTCTTCGCGTGTTTTTTTTTTTTTTTTGGCAGGTTACAGATGTTTTACCGCCACCTGCTGGACAGGACGTGTGTTTTTCTTCATTAACACTGTTTTTTCTCTGAACTCTTCCCGGATGAAACTCTGTTTTCCTTCATTTACTGCTGATGTTAATGAACTTCTTTCGTCATCTGTCGGTACATCTTCAACTGTTTCCGGTTTCCGGTCTGTGTGAAATGCAGAAGGGTTCAGTGTAACTTTTGGTTCTTTTCAGAAACAAACAAGTATGAAAAAACAAAAATGAGGTTATTTGATTATCGTTTTAAAATACAAAAATTAAAATTGAAATGTGCCTTTTTTTTCAGTTTGCCATTTTTCCTCAGTTTCTTCGCTTTCTTCCTTCTTAAATGTGAATATTTTCTGGTTTCTTTCCTCCTCTCTGACAGTAAACTGATTATCTTTGAGTTGTGGACAAAGTGAGACATTCGAGGACGTCGTCCTGGACTTTGAGAGACATTTTCTGAACCAAACAACTGATTGATTAGTTGAAAAATTACTCCCAGATTGATCCCTGGTAAGAACTTTTTATCTAGAGTAGAAATCTAGAGGAGGTTCTACTGAGACACGCGTCCCTTATTTTTCAGTTGACAAGACTGTGACAGAAAAACAAATCAATCAATAGAAACTTTCTCAGCTCCCCTGAACTGATCTGACCCGATCAAATCAAACACACACTTCAGTTTTTCTTTATACTTCTTTATTTTCACACTTGAACAAACAGTCAAACTGTGCAAATGAATCCGATGAATTCTGTCACACTGGAAAAACTCAAAAGGCCACAGAGGAACTCCAGCAGACTGACTGGGAACTAAAACAAGACTCCACTGGTTCCTCGCCACACGTCAGACGAGGCAGTTGCACGGGGGCCCTGCAGCCACCAGGGGGCCCCAAAAACAGCGTGATGTAGTGATGATCTGCGCTCAGTATCGAAAAGTAAGACTGTCCAGAGATCAGCGGGGAAAGCTTTACTTACTCACACGTCACTCACATGAACACACTTAGCAAGAATGCTAGAAGCTAGCTGGGTTATTTTTTTATATTTTATTTTATAATAGATGAGCATTTTTCATGACAAATTTGAATAAACTGAATAAATTCTCTGATTCCAGCTTCTTAAATGTGAATATTTTCTGGTTTCTTTCCTCGTCTCTGACAGTAAACTGAATATGTTTGAGTTGTGGACAAAACGAGACATTTGAAGACGTCGTCTTGGACTGTGATCAACATTTTCTGACACTTAATGGACCAAACAACTAATCGATTAGTGGAGAAAATCACGGACAGATTACAGGAAACGCTTGGAAAAAAGTTGCAGATGTTTGGAGTTATCAAGTTTTGGGGACTAGCTTTTAGGTGCAGAGTATATAAAGTTTATGACCAATCAATTAATCAGTTTGAGTCATTTTTGAGACAAAAAAACAACATAAAAATTCTCAGATTTCAGCCTCTTACATGTGAATTTTTCTGCATTCTGTTGTCCTCGATGGCCGTAAACTGTGGACAAAACAAGACATTTGAGAAAATGACGGACAGGTTAATAATTAATACAAATAAACATTAGCTGCAGCCCTAGTATATAGTTGTTTATAGGTTATTATGCACTGGTTTTACTGGTTCAGTCCACTTTAGATCAAATTTAACTGCACGTGAACACGAACTAAGACCAGTCTGACACCCCGGGTTGAAGGGATTTTGTTTTTCATTCCATTTCTCTTTCTAATTTGTGAACACTAAACACATGGACACTGTCAGTCAGAGGTCTTTATAACAACCCCATACTGAACAGTTTGTGACAAATAATGAGTCTCAAAATAATTATAAACTTTCTAAAAAAAATGGTCAATGAATAATGATGAGTAAGTTTCTCATTATTTTGATAAAGTTTCTTGTTATAATAAATTACAGGACCTTTCTCACCTTCACATTGGCTGTAACTAAGGCTGGGCAATAAATCAATATCAAATCGTATCGTGATATGAGACTAGATATCATGACACTAATACCATACTGAGGGGGCACGGCTACTATATAAACCAAATCTCCACAAACCAACCAAACTCCATTCATAAAATCAGTGATTTTAGCTCACAGAACTCAGGAGTTGTTGGTCTGCTGCTGCCTCCATCTGTTCATGTGTTTGTGTTACTGTGTCACACTAACCCTTTAAAACACTGAACGCCACAAATAATATTGGTGAGATCAGAGTAATCGGATACTTTTAGTTCGCACTGGGTCCTGTATCAGAATCTACTGGTCATTACAACAACTGGGTCAGTTTTACTGGTCTGCACTGAGTCTCAGTTTCTGTACTGGGTCCTGCTGGTCTGTACTGGTCTGTACTGGTTGTCTGGGATCCTCTGTGGCTGCAGTGGATTTCCCAGCATGCCTCAGTAAACAGGTAATAAACAGGAAGTAAAGCTCGATGCACAGCATCAGTAACGAGCAGCAACAATGTTCTGGCTGCAGCGGCCATGTTGGCTCTGAGTGATATCACCATGGTGATGTCATGGTAACACTGATCCATTCACACACACACACACACACACACACACACACACACACACACACACACACACACACACACACACACACACACACACAGTTCAGTTCATCAGCCAATCAGAAGAGGACCCGCCCTCTGGTCTCTGTAAAGTTCACTCTGATTGGCTGCTTCCTGTCTGACTTCTACTTCTTCTCTTCTGTCGGCGTCACTGTCAGAAAGACGAGCCTCCTCCATCATCACTGATCCTTCCCATGATGCTTTGCTCTGCCGGGCGTGGACAGGTGAGCTGATCTCAGACCAGCAAGGTCAGATGGGTCACAACATCACGGGTCAGGAAGGTCAGAGGTATCCACGGTAACCTGCAGATCAATCAATCGACATTCACTTACAAATCGAACTAGTCCTCAAACCTCCACAACCAATCCTCAAACCTATGCAACTAGTCCACAAAACTCAAGAACTAGTCCCCAAACCTCTGAAACTAGTCATCAAACCTCTGCAACAAGTCCCCAGACCACTGCAACTAGTGCCCAGACCTCTGCAAATAGACCTCAAACCTCTGCAAGTAGACCTCAAACCTCTGAAACTAATCCTCAGATCTTGGTCATTAGTCCCTAAATCTCTGCCACTAGTTCCCAAACCTCTACAACTACTTTCCAGACCTCTGAAACTAGTCCCCAGACACCTGCAACTAGTCCTTTAGTCCCAAAATCCCTCCAAAAATCCTCAAACATTGGTAACTAGTCCCCTGACCTCTGCAACTAGTCCTCTAGTCCCCAAACCCCTGCAAATAGTCCCCAAACCCCTGCAAATAGTCCCCAAATCTCTGCAACTAGTTCCCAAACCTCTACAACTACTTTCCAGACCTCTGAAACTAGTCCCCAGACACCTGCAACTAGTCTTTAGTCCCAAAATCCCTCCAAAAATCCTCAAACATTGGTAACTAGTCCCCTCATCTCGTCTTCTTTGCATCAAGTTTCAATCACCTTAATGAAGATGGTGTCATCTTTGATGTAGCTGCCGCTCTCCAGGACGCTCTGAGACACAAAGAGAGGACAGCCGGAGGCGATGTTCATCTCTGCTGCAGGACGTCTGAAGCTGCTGCTGTTTGGATCAGGCTTAAAAGCATCACCCAAGTGTTTCCTCGACGGACCCTGGTCCATCAGCATCAGAGTCACCTAATAGACAGTAAGTGTGTTAGCATCATGTTGGCCGCCAAAGAACAGAGAGTTAAATCTGTTTGAATCCAGAAAGCTTCACTTATCAAACACCTGGTTAAAGTGTCAGTAATCTGTCAGTAACCAGACAGTGCCCGGTCAAGAGACCTACAAAACCAGCCTGTGGAAGGGCCAGGGTAGTGGGGCAATCAACCTCAGTAGGTAACCAGTCAGTAAACCAGAAAGTAACCAGTCAGTACCTTCTGTTTGAAGGGCCAGGGCAGCAGGGCATCGTACTCGCCCCTCATCACCACAAAGAACAGCGACAGGTGTGTCCCCTTGCCCATGCCGTCTCCGTTCAGATAGACACGGGCGCACATCTTGTACCCAAAGTACCCGGTGTAAAACGGTTGCGAGTACAGTGACAGCGTCTTCGCCGCCACTGCTTCCTGTTTCCGTCTCTTGTAGTCACGAATCTTCCAGATCAGAGTTCCATTGTAGCTTGCCGTCTCCAGCACCTGGAAACGCAGGTCCATGTCGGCCAATCGTATGTCGTGGACACTCAGCATGTCGTCATGGCGATTCATCTGAGTCTCCAGGGACGCTGTGGAGAGGTGGACATAGGTTACTTAGTTACCGACTGTGTGCAAGTCCCCTGGCCTCTACAGCTAGTCCTCAGACAACTACAACTAGTCCCCTGATTTTAGACCTCTTCAACTAGTCTCCTGACCTCTACACATAGTCCTTTGACCTCTGCAACTAGTTCTTATACCTCTTCACCCTGTCCCCAGACCCCTGCAACTAGTCCTGACCTCCACAACTAGTCTCCTGACCTCTACAGCTAGATCTTAGACAACTACAACTAGTCCCCTGACTTCTGCAACTAGTCCTTAGACTCTTCAACTAGTCTCCAGACCTCTGCAAGTAGTCTCTGAACATCTACAAATAGTCTCCAGTCCACCGTGTGTGTGTGTTCAGACCCAAAGTATGTGTTGTGGATCCCGTCCCACTGCGTCCTCCTTGTTCCAGAGCGTTCAGTCTCGTCCGAACGTTCTCCAGCGCTCCCCTCAGGTTCTCCACCTCGTCTCTGAGCACGCGAAGAGAACGCAACTCCAGCTCCACCTCCAGGAGCTTCTCTGAGTGGGAGCTCATTAGTTTCTGTGGTAGAGACACGTGATTGGCTGTCTGTGATTGTTTTAACAGACAGAACCGATTAATCTTACAAATCAAATGATGACCTTTTAATCATGAAACAGATAAACTAACAGAATAAATACATTAATCTCTGTCTGGTATTTATTGTGAGAGAAAACAGAGTTTGAAGGTCAAAGGTCAAAATGATGTTGGGATGGATCAACTGTTTGAATCAGGTTTGTTTTAACACCAGTCTTTTCTCAGCTCGACTGTTAAACCTCTCAGAAAACTACAGCTTCCTCATAACGCAGCAGCCAGTTGACCATCAACTGATGTCATTTCAAGGTTTTAATCCTGTGACTAATTTTTCTGATTTTGGTGGAATTTTAACACTTTCAGTGTTTCTCAAACTCTCAGTAATCTGTTCCCTTTGGGGGGTTTCTTTTCAGCCAAATACTCACTGACCGGCAGAAATAAAGTCTGTATAAAGAGGGACAGAACAGTCCTGTGCCGTCAGTTTCGGTTCGTCGAGGTAAATCCCAGTAAAACAGATTCTTCCCGATGATAACGGGGTTTTGTTGGCTCCGTTTTCACTTTCTTTTTCGCTTGTTCCTCCGTGTTTTCAGCTGTAAAACTGCTGCGTTTCAATCACTAATCCATCTGGTTGACTTTTGTCTGTTATTCAAACAGAAACAGAAACTGTGGTGGTCCTTATTTATTTATTCATTAATCCTGTATTTACCCAGAAGGCCCCACTGACATACAAGATCTCTTCTTCCTGTGACAGTTGAGACTTTTTGATTAACAGCTGTATTTTAAAAAGAAATATTGAACATAAAATGTGGTTTTAATTAGGTTGGTTTCACAAGAACATCTCAGTAGAATGAATTTTATATTGGTGTTACCTGCATGGTGGCCAGTTTCTGCTCCATCTGTCGGTTCTTCTCTCTCAGCTCGTCTTTCTCGTTCTCCAGTTCGGACAGACGGCTGCTGAGAGCTGGAAGAACTTTATACCTCTCCAGTAGCTCACCTTTAACGTCCTCCACCTGGACAAACCAGACACACATCGGTCAAAGTCAACCTTCTGCTGCAGGTACGGTTACCATGTGAACTGACCCTCTGTCCCTGTCTCTCTGTCCCTGTCCCTCTGTCCCTGACCCTCTGTCTCTCTGTCCCTGACCCTCTGTCCCTGTCTCTCTGTCCCTGTCCCTCTGTCCCTGACCCTCTGTCCCTGTCCCTCTGTCCCTGTCTCTCTGTCTCTGACCCTCTGTCCCTGTCATCCCTGTCTCTCTGTCTCTGTCCCTCTGTCCCTGACCCTCTGTCTCTCTGTCCCTGACCCTCTGTCCCTGTCTCTCTGTCTCTGACCCTCTGTCCCTGTCATCCCTGTCTCTCTGTCCCTGACCCTCTGTCCCTGACCCTCTGTCTCTCTGTTCCTGACCCTCTGTCTCTCTGTCCCTGACCCTCTGTCCCTGTCCCTGTCTCTCTGTCTCTGACCCTCTGTCCCTGTCATCCCTGTCTCTCTGTCCCTGACCCTCTGTCCCTGTCATCCCTGTCTCTCTGTCCCTGACCCTCTGTCCCTGTCTCTCTGTCCCTGTCCCTCTGTCCCTGTCTCTCTGTCCCTGTCCCTCTGTCCCTGAAGAGGACACACCAGTTTTTATTGGACTGTAGCACCGGTGGAGGCAGAAGTCCACAGATTCTGTTCTGTAGTACAAGTTCAGATACTTAAATAAAAAAAAAAGTAGAAATACAAATTCATCTTGTTTAAGACTCTGGAATAACTGAACTTCACCTTTCTTCAGGTCGAGCCTCCGTCTGTTGTCGCTTTCTTTTTCTTACGTCTTTTCACTGTGATACGTTGTCTTTGTCTACTTTGTTTTGTTACATCTTTTATGCTGTTTTCTCCTCATTGGGTCGATTTAAAATTCATTCTGACTTTTTGATTTGTTCAATCTTTTTCGACTTTTTACGTTGTTTTTTTCTTGTTATATCATTTTTTGACTTGTTACCTTTTTTGTCTTACAACATTATTTTTACGTTGTTTGTCTTTTTCATCTTGTGTTGTTTTCTGTTTCGTCCCATCTGTCCTGTCTGATGTCCTCTGATGGATCCTCCAGTCAATCGTCTTTTCTATGTCTTATTGTTTCGTCCATTTAGGTTGAAATCAGTCTTGATGATTGAAGGCGGCGCACGATGATGCAAAATTACAATAATCAATAATTCACCTCAGAGTCATTAAAACTAAAGAAACGAGTCTGTTTAGAAAATGTGAGGAGGAGAAAGTTCAGGTATTTGTGTTCAGATGTCAGAAAAATAAATGCTGAAGTAAAAACCTGACTTCAGCATAGTAACTAAGTATTGTAACTTAGTTTTCTCGGTCTGGTTGCTATGGTTACCTTGTTCTCTAACGTGGAGTTCCTGGTCGCCATCATCCTCAGGTGTTCAGCTGCGAAGGTCGACTCATGTTGCCTCATGTCCTGATTCAAACCCTGAAACACAAACAAACACAGTATTTGTATCTGTGTGTGTCACATGGGACACACTGAGAAGAGAGACAAGAAGAAGAAGAAGAAGAAGAAACAGAGGAAGAGAAGAAGAGGATGATGATGAAGAGTTACCTTGAACGTGCAGCCGTAGCGATGAAACTGACAGCTCACCTGAGCTTTGGGACAGTCGTGTTGATGACTCGTCAGCTGAAACACAAAACCAATCAATCAGTCAGGTTTATCAATACTAACTGCTGCTGTCTTCTGATTGGACAAAGTGGATCAGTACCTCGCTCCGGGGCAGGGAGGAGAAGGAGCAGTGGTTTGGACACGACACCGGGAACGCCGGACACACCGTCTCTTTGTGTTTCTGAAAACAGACATGTTCTTCTTCATCATCATCATCATCATCATCATCATCATCATCATCACATCAAAAACCTAAAAAAAAAAAATCAATATCGGAATATTTTCACCTATTTATCTTTCTGTCAGACAGACTTTTCTGACAGGAAATCACTGATATATAAGACAAATATCACTTTCTACAAACCTACCAAACTCCATTCATAAAACCAGTGATTTAACTCTCACCAGTTTCACACCTGCAGTGGCTGATGGGTAACGGTTTGATAACTTCTTTAATCTGTATGGCTGCTCTTCTATTTACACACCGACAGAACAGAAGATGCTGTGACACTGCAAAGTATTTCCTGTCTTAATTATGCGTAATTAAGGGGGCGTGGCCTCTTTGAGCGACAGGTGGGTCACAGGTGGCTAGCCGCTTCATTCGGTCGCCTCAGCTCCACCCACACCTGAGAGTTTGCCGAGTCAGGCGCTGACAAGATGGAGACGTGTTCTCTACAGGTGGGTGAGTGGTGATGTCAGCGGTGATGTCATGAAGTACCTGCAGGTCGGTCAGGGGCATCTTGGTCATGCAGAACTCGCAGCTCGTCTCTCTGTGTTTACACTTCCAGCTCAGGTGGTCGGGAATCTCCTTCCTCATCATCCGCTCTTTACATTTACCCAACGGACAGGGAACCTCGAAGAACGGACACACGTTCAGGTGGTCCTACAGGCAGACAGACAGGTGAGAGACAGACAGGTGAGAGAGAGAGACGGACAGGTAAGAGACAGACAGACAGGTGAGAGAGAGAGACAGACAGGTGAGAGAGAGAGAGACAGACAGGTGAGAGAGAGACAGGTGAGAGAGAGAGACAGACAGGTGAGAGAGAGACAGACAGGTGAGAGAGAGAGACAGACAGATGAGAGACAGACAGACAGGTGAGAGAGAGAGACAGACAGGTGAGAGACAGACAGACAGACAGACAGACAGGTGAGAGAGACAGACAGACAGGTGAGAGAGAGAGACAGACAGGTGAGAGAGACAGACAGACAGGTGAGAGAGACAGACAGACGGGTGAGAGACAGACAGGTGAGAGAGAGAGACAGACAGGTGAGAGAGACAGACAGACAGGTGAGAGAGACAAACAGACAGGTGAGAGGGACAGACAGGTGAGAGAGAGAGACGGACAGGTGAGATACAGAAAGACAGGTGAGAGAGAGACAGGTGAGAGAGGGAGACAGACAGACAGGTGAGAGAGAGAGACGGACAGGTGAGAGACAGACAGACAGGTGAGAGACAGACAGGTGAGAGTGAGAGAGACAGACAGGTGAGAGAGAGAGAGACAGACAGGTGAGAGAGACAGACAGACAGGTGAGAGATACAGACAGACAGGTGAGAGAGACAGACAGGTGAGAGAGAGACAGACAGGTGAGAGACAGACAGGTGAGAGAGACAGACAGACAGGTGAGAGACAGACAGACAGGTGAGAGAGACAGACAGACAGGTGAGAGACAGACAGACAGGTGAGGGACAGACAGGTGAGAGACAGACAGGTGAGAGACAGGCTGAGGTGTCCTGATATCATCATGGTGATTAAACTGTTTGATTAATGCAGGACAGCCCACAGCCAATCAGAGAGCAGGACAGCATCACATGTTGTTTTGCTCACAGGTATCTGCTGCAGACTCATCTGCTCCTGACAGCCGTTCGATTCACTGCGACAGTAAACCTTCAGCGCCATGATCTCCCGATGGCAGCAAACGTCTCGGAAGATCTGAAACACAAGGAACCGATCAATAATCGACCAATAATCAACAACGACAACCTGATCTCTGCTGTGATGTCACTTCCTGCCCACCTTGTCTTTGAACAGAGGCTCCATGTCAGCTGGACATACCGGGTTCGGATGGCTGCAGGACAGAGGACATGAAGTTACTGAAGACGAACAACGTCCGTCTGTGTCCTCCACATGTTTGGACGTATTTTTCAACCTTTGATTTTCCAACTGACGAAACTGTGACAGGATTAATTAATCAAACTGAGAGAAAAATGAACAGATTAATTGACAATGAAAATGATCTTTGGTTGCAGTGAAGACTCTTTGGGTTTTGGACAACAGAGGACATCTGAGGACTGTGAAAATTGTGATGACCATTTTTCACAACTGATTAATTGTGAGACTCGTTGGTTGCAGCCCCACTGCTCTTTACGGTGAAAGGTGACGTAACACACACCTGGAAACCAGTCCACCTGTCTACCTGTCCCTGTGCGTGTCTCACCTGAGGATGTCGTTGATGCAGCTCTGACAGAAGCGGTGTCCACACTCGGTCTGGCGGGGCTGACACAGGACCAGCCTGCAGGCCTCGCAGCAGTATTTGGCTTCTGGAGTTTCTACGAAGTGATCTCTGAATCCTCCGTGAAGAGGCAGGAAACCTGCGGGGACACCTGGACACAGAGACACACCTGAGCTCAGACAGCCTGGACACAGAGAGTCCGATCGCAGCAGCATCCAGTGGACGTCTGAGGACCTGCGGCTGAGAACCGTGCTGATTGGACCTGAACAGAGCTAATTAATTGATACAACTCTTAGCCAATCACGGTGCGGGGCTGGGACCAGCTGATGATGTGGGTGTTTACCTTGTGAAGCGGTGGGGTCGCCGGGAGGCCAGGGATTGGCTGGGCGGTGAGAGGGCGGTGTGATGGGTGGGACCACGGAGAGGGGTGTGGCCAGGGAGGGCGCCACCTGCTGGAGGGGAATCTGCACCTCCCTCCCGTCAGCACTCCTCCCCGCTGACATGACCTGGGGAGGAAATGAAACAGTTAACTGTCTGCACATGGTCAGTGGAGGCCAGCAGAGGGGCGTGGCCAAATTAAACTTTCAACACTTCAGCTCCGTTACTTCAACTTCAATTGACACGTCATCAACTTCATAAACTCAAATCATTAAAATAAGATCCAAAAATAAAGAAACGTAAAAACTTTCTTGCAATTTTCACTTCAACAACCAACTAAAAGCTGCAAATGTTTTCAGAAAAGCTGCTGTGAAATGCAACAGTCCCAAAAAAAAAAAAAAAATGAGTCAAAATAATCACTATTAGAGATTTTCTCTGAAATGTTCAGCTGCTGTTTACACGTCCTCAAACGTCTCGTTCTGTCCTCAACTCAAAGATCATCAGTTTACTGTCAGAGACGAGGAAAGAAACCAGAAAATATTCACATTTAAACAGCTGAAATCACAGAATTTACATTTATTTTTATTATTTTCTATTTTACTTTATGATCCTCATTGTTTTCTTGTCGTTTTGAAAAAAAAAAGCAGCCGAAGCAGCTGAAGTTTCTTCATGTCAACGCAGAAGAAAACTTAAGTGAGCAAAATACAAAGAGATGACCTTTGACCTCTACCATGACCACACAGAATCAGCTGTTCTACACACACACACACACACACACACACACACACACACACACACACACACACACACAAGCACATACACACACGCTTACTTCCTATGCGTGACATCACCACAGACTCTGATTTACTGACCAGACTTCAAAATAAAAGCCCCGAACGATTCACCGATCAGCAGATATGATCCGGTGTATCTGCAGATGTTTATCAGTTTGTTACCACGGCGATCACATGTTCACCGTTTCCTGAGCTGCAGCTGCAAGATTAAAAAAAAAAAAAAAAAAAAGACTAAAAAGAAATTAATTTATTAATTGATCCTGTCACAATCTCGTTAGTTGAAAAACCGGTCCAAACGTGTGAAAACAAGCGGCGTGCACAGAAGAACGTCTCAGCAGAACCTCCTCGGCTGATTCTAGATAAAACTTTTGCAATAAAAAAAAGTTCTTAGCAGAACCTCCTGGTTCTCCTATGGCAACAAGTTGAAGAACCCTTTGTTGTTCTAGTTAGCAGCTTCATTTCTAAGGGTGTGTGTAACGCCGTCAGAGAACGTGGAACATGTTGCCATGGAAATAAAACTTTGATTGAGGGGCTATTTGTTAAATGAAACAGTTTTAAGATTTTGTAAGTCTGATTAATCGATTGATCGATTGTTTATTTTACGGACAGAGCTGACGGTTTACAGTCCGCAAAAAATTCTTTATTTAAATGTAATAGATTTTTAAGGCCGACTCAAACTCCTCAGTTTTACCAGCTCATAATGACCGGATTAATTCACTGATAAAAATCCTCTGATTTCAGCTTCTTGGACTTTGGGAAACATTTTTCAACATTTTCTCAATTTTCTGAGATTTTATGGACCAAAAAAGAATCAATTAGTGGAGAGAATGATTGACAGATCTGCTTTCCAACCGCTGATCATTATCAATCAACAGATGAGGTGAAAATGTGGATAAAATAAGACGCTCTTTCATTCGTCCCACAGCAGAGACATTTTCAACAACTTCTGACAGATGTCACTCTGAATGCTTCACGTGTTTGCACCTATTTTTTTAACTGACAGGATAAATTAATCAATTAATTGAGAAAATAAAGGATAGATTAATCAACAATGACAATAGTCGTTAGTTGCAGCCCTTCTTACATGACATCTAGAACATTTTCACCACTTTATCTTTCTGTCAGACAGACTTTTCTGACAGGAAACCACCGTTATATCAGACAAATATCACTCTGTACAAACCAACCAAACTCCATTCATAAAATCAGTGATTTTAACTCACAGAACACAGAGGTTGTTGGTCTGCTGCTGCCTCCATCTGTTAGTGTGTTTGTGTTGTTGTGTGACTTCAGTGTTTTAAAGGGTTCAGATTCACCGTCTGTGTGTGTGTGTGTGTGTGTGTGTGTGTGTGTGTGTGTGTGTGTGTGTGTGTGTGTGTGTGTGTGTGTGTGTGGAAAATCCCTGTCAGCTCTCTGAACTTCTGCCTCATTTGTTCAAAGTGAAACTTCACCTGATGCAGTTTTCACTTCAGCTCGGACACTCAGACCTTTTATTGGAATCATCCACAGATTATTATTATTATTATTATTATTATTATCATTATTATCATTATTATTATTATTGTTGTTGTTGTTGTTGTTTGATTAAAGTTGTGATTTGTGATATGATGAGTAGAAATGATCATTTGTACATCACAATGTTCATTTTTACTGAGAAAATAAAATAAAATCATGATGATGTAACATTTGTTGGCTTCTTTCACCTGGACAACAAGATTTTTTTCATCATGTTTTCTCACATTTTTCTGTTTTCAAAGCATTGCGATCTGGTTCTGGTTCTGTGATTTCAATATTACCCATTTTAAATGAAATATTGTGATGCCACAGAAGCCAACACATCATTCTCTAGAACAGCGATTCCCAAACACTGGCTCATGACCCACTGGTAAGTCGCAGGAGGTTTTATTTGGGTCAGCAAATAAATAAAAGACTGTGGAAGAAATTCTGAAAAACTGAGGATTTTTATCTGCGGTACAGATTTTATAAAACATTTAAAATGTGTGTATTATTTGACTGACGAGACAAAAACAAAAGCTTATTACTTCCACCTAAAATCACTAATTTATCCTCGTTTATGAAGTCGGCTAAAACGTCCTGCACTGTAAAAAAAATAACTCTGAATTTGAGGAAAACTTACTTGATTTTTGAGCTCAACTCAACTCAACGACGTCTTTTTTTTTAGATAATTTATTTTTCTTCTTTAGATAAACTTGAATTTGAATTTCAGATTTAGAAACCCACAAATATATATTTCAAATATTATTGAGTAAACCTCTTTAAGTGAATATGAATAATGGTTAATATTTCAATATTTTCAGCACAAACATAAAGACAAATCCACTCACTGTGGATATTTTTTTGAGTTTCTACACAAGAATGAGCTTCAAAAAGCCTTGAAATGGAAAGCAATTACTAATTATAATGTAAAATGATTAATATTTTGATCAATAATAATCCATTAATTGTTTTGAGTAATTTGTAAAATTTTAAAAGAAGTCTAAATTCTCTGATTTCAGCTTCTTAAATGTGAATATTTTCTGGTTTCTTTCCTCTCTGACAGTAAACTGATGATCTTTGAGTTGTGGACAAAACGAGACATTTGAGGACGTCATCTTGGACTTTGAGAGACATTTTATGAACCAAACAACTGATCGATTAGTGGAAAAATTATTGGCAGATTGATCACTGGTTGAAAATCATGTCCAAACGTGAGAACATGTGAGAACAGGTGGAGCGATCTTCGGACCTGATTTTCAATTGACAGGATTGTGACAGGATCAATTAATCGATTAATTGGTTTTAGTCTTCTTTTTTTAATCACATCATGCAGCTGTGGCTCAAAACAAAGATGTTCAGATCCCTGAAAGAAAGAAAAAACACACACCACAATCACTTCAGTGTGTTTTTCAAAGAAAGTCTGATTAATGATGTAAATTTTCTTTTTGCAAATCATATCCCATCTGAAATATCAGTCACAATATTTGCAATTTATATTTTTCTTTATATATTCCTTCAGTCCCAGCTGACAAAGATCAAAGTTTCCCCTCTGGTATATAATTTGCAGAAGTAATAAAGTACAATATTTATGTCCTCACAATACTCAGCGTGATACTAAATATTTAAAAGTGTAGTAATATTGTATCCTGAGGCCTCTGGTCCTTTTATTTATCGTTATTAAAAACACCAGTTTTTAGTTTCAGCCCCATGAATATCAGCTGCCGTACGTCCGTGAGCTCCACCTGTTTCGGTAATCAATCTGGCAATAATTTTCCCAACAATCGATCAGTTGTTTGGTCCATAAAATGTCAGAAAATATTGATCACCCGCTGATTAGTAAAACGTACTGAGGGGGAAGTAAAAAGTGACTTTGGGCAGGTAGATTTCTGACCAGACAAGTGGAAAAAAAACAACAACGTTGAACTCGGTTTGGACACTCGGACACTCGGAAAGACCCGACCTGTGACATCAGGGGACGTTTTAAATACGTCGGACTGAAGGGCTGGACTAAGAGAGAACCTCGACGTTCTGCAGGGAATCCTGCTAAAAAGCTTTTTTGTCCCTCCAACAGACCCGTAGTTTGACTGAGCAGTTACTGATGTAACCTGAGCTCTCTGAGGTGATTTTGTTGTCCTCAAATCATGAATCAATTATTGAGACAGAAGGCGGCGAGACGTCCGACATCATCCTTTCATTTATCAATTATTCATCCTCGTCAGTCGTTTAAAAATCATCTTATTTTGTGCTCAGAGCTTCTCTTTTCTTTCTGTTTTCCAGTCTTGTTTTTTTATACTGCGTCCAAACTATCGTCATGACAACAGCATTTAAAGATCCACCATCATCACGTTTTAATACTTAATAAATACTTTAATGATCCCAGAGAATCTCCACCAGTCAAACTGTTCAAATACTAAATGATAATAATCAAAAATAACAAGATAACTAAAAATAAAACAGCGGTTTTCTCATCCACGCGTTCAGGATGTAGGAAAATATCGATTACAAAGATATCACGTTTCCTGATACTGTATCAATTTTTTTAAAAATGTATCGTGATTAGGAGTGCTACAATTTCAATATTAAATCAAAAATCAATCAAAATGAGCTTTTAACCTCAGTGATCAAATGATATCGACTTTAGAAGAGAAAAATTCACCAAAATGTTGATGATTATTTAACATTTTAAATAATTGAATTAAAGAGACAAACACTCAGAACATATGGAATAAATAAAAACGATGATGAAGATTTTAATCCTGTCGATGTCAGTTTGGAGGAAGAAGCAGCTTCTCAGTATTCATACGATGTATTGATTATTAAATGATTATTGAATTAATCACCAACAATTTTGACAATCAAACGTTTCGAGTCAATTTTTAATTTAAAAAAGTCTAAATTCTCTGGTTTCAGTTTCTTAAATGTGAATATTTCCTGGTTTCTTTCCTCGTCTCTGACAGGAAACCGATGATCTTTGAGTTGTGGACAAAACGAGACATTTGAGGACGTCGTCTTGGACTTCGAGAGACATTTTCTAACATTTTATGGACAAAAGATTATTGCCAGATTGGTCACTAGTTGAAAAGTAGGTCCAAACACGTGAAAACAGGTGGAGCGCACAGACGTCCGTCCATGTCCCCCACCTGTCCTCACAGGTTTGGACCTATTTTTAAGTTGACGAGACTGAGACGGGATTCGTTTTTCACTATTTTCAGACATTTTATGAACCAAACAAGTGACCGATTAATGGAAAAAATGATCGACAGATAAATTGACAATGAAAATAATCATTTTTTTTATCTTGTGTCTTTTTTGTTGTTGTTTTTCTTGTCACACCGTTTTTTTTGTCTTCGGTCTCTTTTGTCTTTTCTCGTCTTCTTACATCTTTTTCATCTTGTCACGTCGTTTTTGGTTTGGATTGATCAGTCAAATAATGGAGAAAATGAGACATTTGAAGACGCCGTCTTGGACGTTAGGGGAAACACAGATGGACATTTTTCACCGTTTTCTAACATTTTATGGATCAAACAACTAATTGTTTGTTTCCTCAACAGATTAATTGATTAACTAACTATAGATCCACTGTCAGTCTACTTTTAATAGATAATAAAGACTAATAAATGAACAATAATTCCAGAGCATCTCTATCAGTCAGTGTAAAACACAAACAGTAAAACTCTGATCAAAAAGAGATTCAAATAATCAATAATCAAACGTCTGAGTTTCTCTGTCCAGGTTTCAGGTCACACTGAAACTTTAATTTACTTTCACTCTGAGTTTGATTATTCAGGTCTGTGTGTGTGTGTGTGTGTGTGTGTGTGTGTGTGTGTGTGTGTGTGTGTGTGTGTGTGTGTGTGTGTGTCAAATTTAACAAACACTTCTATCACGTTTAACTCTTTGATTCTTCAGTTATTGATCTGTTATTGGTGACTGATTTCTCTGAAACTCTGATGTAAACACACTGATGCTAACACACTGTTAGCATCTTTAGCTTCTCTGCTGTTTGTCCCACACACACACACACACACACACACACACACACACACACACACACACACACACACAGAGCTAGCTGTAGCATCTGTTGTATTTCCCTCCACACACACTCAGCTAACATGTTCTCCTGATGTTCTCCCGGTGTTCTGCTCGGGTTCCGTGGACTCACATGAATCTGCTCTCAGGCCACAGCTCGGCTCCTGTCTCCTGTCTCCTGGTGTCCTCCTGCTGTCGGTCTGTCCTCCTGTCCGGGATTCAAACCGTCCTCCCGCCGCTGCCTCGGAGCCTCCGGGCCTCAGGTGGACTCCTCATGGTCCGGGTTCAGGTTCTGCGTTCTCCGGGTTCTCCAGGTTCTGTGTGCGTGTGAGAGAGAGAGACAGAAGTGACTGGGATCCAGTTCAGAGATCCAGCGGGGAGGACTGGGCTGATCACACTGGAAACCCCCTCCGCTGCTTCCGCCCAGGAAATCCCCCAGCTGCCCGGAGACAGGAGCGGCCACAGGGGGCGCTGTGACGCACGCAGGCACGCTGCTCCGGGCTGCGGCACAATGAATGGGGCGGGGCCCTGTGGGGGCGGGGCTTCGTGACTGACGGGCGGGGCGGGGCCTACGTTAGCCTATTGAAACGAATAACACCATCTGCTGGACGAATGAAGGAAACACAACATACAAATCTGGATTCAACCGAGACGAACTTTAATTTAATAACAAACTTCCACTAATTAAATCTATAAATATATTTTAAAAACACCTTTTTACCAAGAAGATATAAATCTATACTCAGCTAATGAAAACTTAGATTTTAAAACAACTTTACTAAATGTATAAATATAAATTAAAAATAATATTTAAAATGAAATAGAAATATTTTAAAGTACAAGATATACATTTGTACTCAATTACATATGATGTTAATTTATATTTAAACAACTCCCCGCTGATTAAATGCATACATATATTTTGAATGAATCCGTTATTATCTATTTTTAGATGTACTTTGTTTTATTTAACATGTGTAATGTGGTAATATTATACACAGAGCAACGGGGTTCACTAATATTGTTTTAAGACATAAGTCTGATACTTTCTGTACTAATTTGATTGAAAATATTTTGTCAATCTAATTATATACTTCATAACTTTAAAGGCACTCCTCTTTGTCAGTTGTTTTAAGAATAGAAGAAAAAGTTTTTTCATTTTCATGCCACAAACTTAATGTTGATATCTGGATTCTCAACTATTTTTAATGTTAATAACTGGGTTCTTCGCACTGATATCTGACATATATAAATATTAGCAGCTTCAAATGCTCAGAAACATCCCAAACCATTGAAATAATTAGATTTGAAAAGTTACTTGGAACAACACAAGTGTTGCATAAAATAATAAGAAATGCTGTAGATAAATAATAATTGACTTCATTATCAGACTGAGGATTTGATCATATTTGGTAAAAGTGACACAAATAAAAATCTTTTTTCTCAGTCCTGCTTGTTTCCTCTGTAGGGCAGAAATGGTGCTTTCACAAAATATTAACAAATAAGACTTTTGATCAATAATCTTCAGTAATGACTAAGTGGGTAAAGACACATAATGGAGCAGCTACAACAGGAAATGACATCACTTTACTGCAGCCTTCTTCTCCTGCCTGCTAAACGTGAGCATGTTAGCATGCTCACGTTCGCTAGCATGACTGCTGGATGTTTATTATTGTGACTCAGATATCAAAGTAAACTTGTTTAATATAAATTATTGAAATTAGTTTTTGTAAAATATAAAATATAAAGAGTTCAGATGTTTCTGACTGTAATATTTGAATTAAAGTGTTTGATAAAAGTAGCTTCAGTTTCAAAGAAAATGAAATCAGAAACATTGAAATAAAACTTTTCCTGATTCCTGTCAGCGCTGTGAAACACTTGATTTACACATGAAGTAACTTCCTGTTTCCTGTTGTTTTTTGTGTCTCCTCGTCTTTGTGTTGATTATATTAAATATTTAATTTAATGTTTGGACGTTCAGAAACCAACAAACACGAGTTTTAAAAAAAGAGATGAAACTGAGGAAGAGAGAAATTGATTTATTGATGAACTTTGGTTTTATTGTCACTCCGCAAAAAGATCATAAAATCCCTAAAACAGGATGATGTCATCAGGAAGGACAGGGCACACCTCCTACCTGGGTGACATCATCCAACATGGCTGCTTCAATTCACCCCCCAAAACAACCTCCCACACACACACACAAACACACACACACACACACACACACACACACACACACACAAACAGGGAAGAAAAATTATTAAAAACAGAAAATATCGTTCAGAAATCAGAAAAAAAAAAAGACAAAAACAGGTCCCAACCACTCTTTGATTGACAGGTCAGGTCTGATTTCTGATTGGTCCAAAGAGAGCAGTGATGACAGACAAAACACAAACCTCATACCTGATCATTTAAGTCCAACAGACTAACTGATAAACTGAGAAAATAAAATAAAATAAAATAAATTGCATGATAAAAGCAGAGGGGCGGGGTCAAAGGTCAGAGGTCAAACAGTCTCAGGAGGCTTGAGGCTTCTGGGAGTCTGCTGGAGAGGACGAGCCCTGCAGCAGAGAGCACAAGTGCAGTAGAGTCACAATAGAGTCCAAACAGAGACACAGAAGATTCAGTAAAGACACAGCAGAGTCAACATGAAACCTTGTCCTCACCTCCTTCGTCTCCTTAGCAGTGGCCTCCTCCTCCTCGGCAGGACACACCTCCATCTTGTCCTCCTCTCCTCCTCCCCTGTCTCCCGCCTCCATCCCATGTTCCGCCTCCCACTCTTGAAGAACCTCGTCCAGGTTAAATCTCCGTCTGTAGTTTACCAGGAAGTTCTTCACCTGAACCACTGACTTGTTACCAATCACGTCTGAGATCGCCTGGAAGTCCCGCCCATACTTCCTGATGGCTGTCATTGGACAAAAGGAAGAGTCACTGATTAACAAGTTTCATTACAGTAATGAAGGTTGAATTCATCCAGGTGTTTGTTAGTTTCACCTGGTTACAGATAGTTCAGGTGTGTCAGTTCACCTGGTTACAGGTAGTTCAGGTGTGTCAGTTCACCTGGTTACAGGTAGTTCAGGTGTGTCAGTTCACCTGGTTACAGGTAGTTCAGGTGCGTCAGTTCACCTGCTTAGAGGTAGTTCAGGTGTGTCAGTTCACCTGGGTAAAGGTAGTTCAGGTGCATCAGTTCACCCGCTTACAGGCAGTTCAGGTGTGTCAGTTCACCCGGTTACAGGCAGTTCAGGTGCGTCAGTTCACCTGGTTACAGGCAGTTCAGGTGTGTCAGTTCACCTGGTTACAGGCAGTTCAGGTGCGTCAGTTCACCTGGGTAAAGGTAGTTCAGGTGCGTCAGTTCACCTGGTTACAGGCAGTTCAGGTGCGTCAGTTCAACTGGGTACAGGTAGATCAGGTGTTACCTTGCACAGCGAGCAGCTGCTCCTCTGTTGTCCAACGAGTGTTAAACTTCTGAGTGACCTGAAAGAAAACACAGGAACACTAAGACACAAAGATCAACAACTACAGCAACAACAACACACAACAACAGACAACCAGCACCCACAGACAGTGATGTTTTCCTACAGGTGGTTACTATGTTGCTGCATGATGCTGTGTTGCCGTGGTTACCTCAGGCTGTCTGAACTCGTCGACTCCTGAACTAATTTTCTCCTTCAGACAGCTGTTTGACTGTTTGATGGTTTGAATCTGAAACACAGAGGGAGAGACAGGTGAGGAGCGAGAGACAGGTGAGAAGAGAGACAGGTGATCACACAGACAGCTAGACAGACCTGTCTCTTGATGGAGACCAGCTGACAGTCCAGCTGTCTGATGAATCCCTGAGGAGACGAGGACGAGAGCGAGACAACATCCTCCTGATTCAAAAACATTCCTTTGGGAGGACGTTTCTTCAACCGCTGAGACGCCTTACTACCTGTCTACAGGTACACAGAGAGACAGATCAGAGACAGACAGGTATGGTACAGGTGTTCAGGTGTTGATCATGTGTTGTTACCTTCAGTCCAGTAGCTGGTTTGACGTCTGACCTCTCTGATCCAGAACTCACCTGAAACAAAACCAGAGTCAGACAGAACCAGCCAGTAAACAATGAACAGTCAGTAAACATTAGTTTACCTCCTTCTTGTCGTCTTTATTTGGGTCGAACTCTGAGTCACTGGAAGGATTTATGTTTCCATCTTCAACTTCATCGTCACTGAAACAGAGTTTAAATGATATCTTAGGATCCACCAATCACATCACAGGACTCAATTTACAGTGTTCACCTGTAGTGTCACCTGTCATGTTGTGTTACCTGAAGTGTTGTGTGACCTGTCTTGTTACCTGTGCAGGTTGCAACTCACCTGTCACCTCTCTCTCTCTTGTGTTTTCGTGTCTGTCGGTCCATCAGACTCGTTTTACTGCGAGTTTTCTTCCAGGAGTAATAAAACCGAACCAGACTGGCCATCGACTTATCTGGTAACTACAGACAGAGAGACAGACATCATACAGCAGAATATAATGTACAGTGTCTGTACTGGTCCCAGCGTCTGTATTGGTCCCAGTGTCTGTATTGGTCCCAGCGTCTGTACCGGTCACAGCGTCTGTACTGGTCAAAGCGTCTGTACTGGTCACAGCGTCTGTACTGGTCCCAGCGTCTGTATTGGTCCCAGCGTCTGTACTGGTCCAAGTGTCTGTATTGGTCCCAGTGTCTCTACTAGTCACAGCGTCTATACCGGTCACAGTGTCTGTACTGGTCCCAGAGTCTGTACTGGTCTCGGTGCTCTCAGTGCTGTAAATGAACTGGTTTTAGTGGTCCCCTACCATCTGCTGGATGCGGTGGAAGCTCTTGCCGTGGAAACTGAAGGCCTGTTCGAACAGGACTCTGTCCTCCACCGTCCACTCGTCAGGAAACGGAGTGAAGTTTGGCAGATCTGCCAGAGATTTCTCAATGTTGTGTTTGTGCCAGAAGAGCATCCCCAGAGCCTGAAGACAGACACACAAACCGTCAGAGACACGGACTCTCAGTCGGCACGCAGGAAGTCGAGGATCAGAGTTTACCTGCTCCATATTGTAGCCATGTTTCTCTTTGGCGATGGCGATGTACTCGTCCACTGGAGGAGAAAACACATGGTGACCGTCTGAGACAACAAACAGCAGCTTCTTGTTTTATTCTGTCAGTTCAATCTGCTGTTTCTTACACTGAGTCTGGTTCAGACAGCTGCTGGGGATCCAGACCAACATGCCGAGGTTTTCTCTCAGCTGAGCTGCTTTGGCCACCTCTGGCAACACAAACCAAACTCTGTTATTATCAATAATAGCAACTTTATTAACAACAGGTCACGTTAACAGTGCTGGTAGACAGGTCACCACTCTTACTGTGTGTCAACAATTCACGAGAAAAGGGTCAAAACATGTCCTACGAAAAAATATAAGAAAAATTATCAATTCCAAAACTCTACTTCCAATTTTCTCTGTTGAAAATGTTTTATTTAATGCTTTTTAGAAATGAAAGTAATGTGATTTAGGAAATGTTTTGGTTTTGTTTTAAAGTTTTTAATTTCTAAACTTGCTCAGTCTTGTTACGTCTTTTGATCTTCTTAAGTTGTTTTTGTCTCGTTATGGCTTTTTGGTCTTGTTTTGTTGTTTTTGTTTCATTTTGTTGTGTGTTTTATGTTATTTTTCAAATCAGAACTATAAGGACCTTTAAAAAAATAAAACGGTTGCTCACTACGACTATGCTGTGAAATTAAAAATGGAACATGGTGTTGATTCTGTAGGACATCAGCTCTGGCGGGGGACGTCCCTGTGGTTCAGTTGGTAGATCGTGCGCCTCGTGTACTGACGCCGTTATCAAAATAGTTGGTGATTAACTAAATGATTGATTAATCGTTGCAGCTCTACAACAACCTTCTGACTGCTCAGTATCTCCAGAGCAGAACTGGAACCAGTGTGTCAGAACCAGTATGACAGATAAACTATAGTACTAGAACCAGTTAGAGACACTGATTAATCATTTTGAGTCATTTCTTGGGAAATGAAAACCAAAATTCTCTGATTTCAGCTTCTTAAATATGAACATTTTCTGGTTTCTTTACTCCTCTCTGACACTAAACTGAGAGTCTCTGAGTTGTGGACAAAACGAGACATTTGAGGACGTCATCTTGGACTATGATCAACATTTTTCGACATTTTATGGACCAAGTAGCAAATCGATTACTAAAGAAAACAAATAATAATCGTTGTTTGCAGCCCTGCTGCTGATCACTATCATGTACTTCAGTGCTCATGTTGTTCGAGGCTACCTCGTCTCCAGGCTACCGAGCCGTGCTCAGAATCTTACCCGGGTCAAAGTCTGGAACCACAGCCTGGTACTGCGGTCCGACCCGCATCCCTCCTCCACCTGCACACACACAGACACACACACACACACACACACAGTAGTACTTAGTAATAGTACTGAAAAGTACTCGCAGTACACGGCTGTACTACAGTGATCGAGGCTACCCACCATGCTCCTCGTCGCTGCTAGAGCCTGAACTTCCTTCTTCCCAGCAGCTGGTTCCATTACCGGACAGACTCTTCCCGCCGAGGTTCGCTGCTGCCCCGGGCCCGCTGCCCGCGCCGCTCCCCGGTGCTCTGCCCCTCCGCTTCCCCGGAGCCTCCGGGTTCCTCTCCAGCATCGCCGGCATGCCGGGGACAGAGACAGCTCGGGCTAACAACTAGCTGCTAACTCAGGCTAATAGTTAGTTAGCTAGTTAGCTTAACGTAGCTGTTCTGCTAACGGAACCGAGCCTGGTGCTGAGCCTCGGAGCGGAGCTGAGTGTTGACCCGGGGAGCAGCAGCAGGTCCCGGGGTGAATCCGCAGAGACTCCGCGGCTGGAGACACCGAGCCGGTACTGAAGCTAACAGCAGATTAAAGATGCTAACAGACGACCCGAGACCGGAGCTTCACACCGAGTCCCAAAAGTTCCGGAACGAGCTGCCAGAACCAGAAGAAACCAGATCAGACCAGACCGACATCCACAGACAGACCCACGGACACCAGGACAGACTCAAGTTATCGATCAGGACCGATATACAGCTGATCAGAGCTGATCAGACACACTGAAGCTGATCGATCCCACCGGAGGGGGGGGAGAGAGAGAGAGAGAGAGAGAGAGAGAGAGAGAGAGAGAGAGAGAGAGAGAAGCTGTGTGTGTGTGTGTGTGTGTGTGTGTGTGTGTGTGTGTGTGTGTGTGTGTGTGTGTGTGTGTGTGTGAGAGATCTCTGCTGTCGTCACAGGTCACACATTAAAACATCAAATCATAATAAAATCCAATAAACAATAACAAATAATTCACGTTAATGACATTTTATCCGAATCCGTTTTTAATATTGATCATTGACTCTGATCAGCTAATATTTTTTAAATCCTCCATCAGCTGGAATACTGGAATAAGACCTCCAACGATCAATTGATTGACAATAATTGATGAATCTGAGAGAAGAATTTCTGAATGTAGCTTAAAATGAGTCAACAGCTCAAATTACATTATTACAAATAAAAGTGACAGTTTCAGAGCTCTGATGTCTTTATGATCAATGAGGTTTATTGTTGAACTGTGAAATATTTTGCCTCCGTTACATTTCTTTGTCACGAGAGTTCACTTTTAAGTTATCATTATTATCATATGTGTTTATGTAAAACTGCAAGGATTAACTGATTAATCAATTATGAATTGATTATTAAATTAACTGCCAACCATTTTGGTAATCAATTCATTGGTTTTAGTCATTTTTTTTAAAGAAAAAGTTTCTTAAATGTGAATATTTTCTGGTTTCTTTCCTCGTCTCTGACAGTAAACTGAATTGTGGACAAAACGAGACATTTGAGGACGTCATCTTGGACTCTGGGAAACTGATTGACAGGTTTTGGTTTTTTTTTTAATCATTTTATGAATCTCAAAATCCATTAATAGACAAAATGATCTGCAGATTAATCGACAGTAAAAATAATCGATAGATGCAGCCCTAATATCAGTATCTTGATGTCAGAAGTTTTTTGCTCTCTAATATGTTGTGTCACATGACAAAACCAAAAAACTGTTATTTAAAAAACATTAAGACTCAACACTCATCCTCAGCAAGTCGACACTTCATTCAGCCAATCCACTTAGTTTGAACCAATCAGACGACAGCAGAGAACCATGAAGAAATAAACGCAGGGGTCTGCAACCTCCCGACATTTTAATTTTCTCTCATCATTGTCAAAAACACAAACGTTTAGTAAACTCAGAACTTCAAGGCAACATGCTGCAGTAGACTTTTGAGTTTTGAGCCCAACTCAGATTCAAAGTTTTGAAAAAGTTTGATCAACTACTGATCTTTAGTTGAGATAATTTACTTTTCTTCTTTAGATAAACGTTAAACCCCCCAAAAAACTGTTTTTAAAAAAATGATTGAGCAAATGCATTGAAGTGAAAGCGAATGATGTTGAAGTGACATTTTTATATTTTCACATAAAATATTAAATAATGACAAATCAGGTTCGCAGTTCATTGGGGCCAACTGGTAAAACTGATTTTTTTTTTTCTAAAACTCAAAGATTCAGTTTTATCTGAAAAGCAAAGTAAATCATCTCAACTAAAGATTATAGGTTGTCTAAACTTTTAAAAGTTTATTTTAAAACTCAAAAAGTTGAGTTGGCCTCAAAGCTCAGAAATCTATTGCAGTACTGCAGCTTGAGTCGTCTCAACTACTTTTGTACAGTGTAAAATGATTCTTACATTCTCCAGCTGTAAAAATACGCAGCCTACACACCACATTTTTCAAAAAGTTTTAATATTTTATCAACTAAAATGTGCCAGCATCCGTGGTGCACTGCCTCTTCTTGGCGGAGTCTCCATCAATTAGCTATGGATGTCAAATTTTAAAAAGAAAAGTCTCAAGACAAAAGAGGGAATCTAATTGTTGCAGCTTTAGATTCATTTTTTATCCTTTTTCAGACAAAAAAAATAAAAATGACACCAAAGATCATTTTGTTGAAAAATTCTGAGGTGGTCGATTAAAAAATGAGCTGCAAGATGAAAACAGAGATGCAACAACTTCCAACTTCATTCAATATCTGAAGTGTCACATAAAAAAAAAAAACTGATGGTAAACTGACAGCATGTTTGGCGAAGAGACACTGGGACTCGTTTAGGACTCGAGACGATGACTCGGTCACTCGGTGAAGGGATCCAACACAGGTACCAGATCAATAAACCAGTCACTGTGTGTTTACAGAAGCGATCAGCGGCTGATTTCTGTTTATAACCTCTGAACTCTGAACGCTGCGATGTGATTGGTTCTAAAACATTTAAAATGTGTGCAGTTGCAGCCAATGAACAGCAGGGGGAGAACGTCATCATGTTTCATGTCCACTGTTTTCACTCTGACAGCAGATCAGCTGCTGCTGCTGATGATGATGATGATGCTTCACTGTAACTGAGACCTTCATCTTTATTGATCAGCTGTACTGATGTAATGATCAGGTATAATCAGTATATGAACGTGTAATAAATGGTTTATAAAGCTCTCATTTAGTTTCACACTTTTAAAACAAACAAACACCAGAATCAAGACTTTCCTTACAGCTTCATATCTCCAGATCTTTCTTTTGTAATAATGTCGAGGTCAGTTCATATTTATCAACCGGTTGATTAGAAACCCTCAGCTCCAGTTTCACAAGCTGAATATTTTGTCCATAATTGACATTAATAGACTTCAAATATGTGAGTTTGTTTACAAAGTTGTTCATAAAGGTGCTAGTTTGTTTATCAACACAAAACTGTAGGAATTTATAGTTTTCACCATCTACAATCCATCATTATAGAACTTCATTGTCATTGTCTCCGTTGTTGATTAATGTCTTGATTAATTAATTGGTTAATTCATCCTGTCACAGTCTTGAAAAATAGATCCTGAGTCACTGAGTGTCAATAATCAGAGACAAAACCAAACCAAAAAGTCTCTGCAGGTAATCAGCTGGGAAAGTCCAAGAAACTACAAATTATTCCAAAAACACCAGATTAAATACAGAGAGAGGCTGAAAAACACAGGAAATGAAACAAGGAGGAGAACTTCAAAATAAAACAAGAAACAACTCAATTAAACCCCAGAATGAACACTGTTACTCAGACTATCAGTGTTTTATTATTATCATTATATTATCACATTTCTGCATTGATATATCTGATGTATTTATTGGTAATTTCTCCCCTCTGAATGATCAATAAATGATCGTCTTATTTTATCTTATTTGTTGTCTTCCTCTTCTTATCGGCTTATATTCACATTTGAATCCACTGAGACATGAACTTTGTGTTGATTCTGCACAGAAAACCAATAAAGTTGGTTAACTGCTAACGGACTGAGTCATGTGACCGATATCAGGTGAAAAACACGTATCTGCACAATCCGCGAAAAGTTTTAAAACTTTAAATGTAAAGTGTGTGTGTGTGTGTGTGTGTGTGTGTGTTAAGCAGCTGACTGTAAACAAACCTGTGTCCTATTTCATACACACACACACACACACACACACACACACACACACACACACACACACATGAGGCCGCTATGTTCGCTATGTGAGACACTCTATCCGCCCCGCCCCTCCGCCGCGGCCCCCAAAACAAACATCCACACATGGAGCTGAACTGGCCACAGGAGGAGGAGCGGTGCGGTGCGCTGCGGTGCGGAGCGGCAGAGCGGCGGATGAAGCGGCGAGCCGAGCGCTAAGATCAGCTGTACACAGCAGGAGGAGAGAGGAGCGGCACGGCGCGGCAGAGCGGCGAGGCGGCGGAGGAGCTATAAAAGGGGTTGAAGAGCAGAGAACAGTGTTTGACTGAGAGACAGACTGAACTAGGACAGGAACAGGACATCACAGGAGCAGGACCTGCAGCAGGACAGACAGATTAAAGGTCTCAGGTGTTAGTCTCAGACCAGGTATTAGTCTCGGACCAGGTGATCAGGTGCATCATCATGCCGTGGGTGGTGTCCTCTCAGCTGGACTGTCTGTCCTCGTCTCCGTCTCAGCGGCAGTGTGAGCGGACAGCGTTCTCGTTCTACTGCGCAGTCCGTGAGCAGCTGCCGGTCTGGACTCTGGAGGACATGCGGTCCATGGAGGTCTTCTGCTGGGACGATGGACGCCCACGAGCCTTCCTGCCATCTGAGGCGCTGCTGTATGCGCTCGTGCACGACCACCAGGACTACGCACGCTACCTGCTCAGCAGGTACTCGGTGAGCGCGCTCAGAGCACCACGCTGCACCTTCTGCTGCTGCCGCGGCAGCGGCTCACCGCACCTGTCTGTGGCGGTGCGCTACGACCGCGTGTCGATCCTCGCTATGATCGTGGAGTCTCTAAAGGACTGCGACGCACAGACCGGGTGGGACTACCTGGACGGCTGCGGCGGCTGCTCACACGTGGCGGACTCAGGGAAGACGGCGGTGCAGCTGGCGGTGGAGCTGTCGCGGCCCGACTGCCTGCTGCTGCTGCTGGTTCACGGCGCGCGGCCCGACGGTCTGGACGCCGCGCTGCAGCGACTCGTCTCCTCTGACACGTCAGAGCGACGCCACGCGCAGCGTTGCCTTGACTTCTTGCTGCTCTTCCTGCCCAACCTGCCGGCGTTGCCCCGCCTACAGGACGAGCCGCAGCGCTGGCAAAGCCTGCTGGGAAACGACGTGTTCGGCTGGCTGTGTGGACTGGCCCCGCCCCCTCTCCTGCTGCAGGCGCTCAGGTGTTTGGCGCGGTCTGGCCCGGATCAGATCGCCGCGCTGCCCGACTTCCTGCAGCCGCACAGCTGGCAGTGACAGCATCTGTCACCATGGCAACACACCGCAGACCGCTGTGATTGGACGGTGTGTTGATGATGTAAATAAAATGTAAATAAAGACTAAAATCAGACTGATTGCTGAAACCTCGAATCTCCTGACAGGCTTTATGACCCCGAGGAGAGTCAGCAGATGTGAGGTTTTAATTTGACGTCATGAGGACGAAGATGATGAAGATGTGACTGTGATGAGAGTGTGCTGTTTCCTGAGGACTTTTATTGCGAAAGAGTGTGAAGACTGAGTCACTTCCTGTTAAACAGAGTTTCTACCTCAGACTCAGTCGAGTGTCTTCACGTCTTTGTTGGACGTCTGAGACAGACTGTGAGACATCAGTCCTGTTTGATCTGTGGCAATAATAACATCATATTGATCATATTGATCAGATTAGTGGGCGGGAACAGGAGACCTCATGTGAACTGATCCACTTTGATGTCTGTGCAGTTTGTGTGTTTGTGACGTCAGTGAGGACTCGGACCTGTAACTTATTTCAGTGTAAATAAAAATGCTGACTGACAAAAAACGAAGTCCAGATGTTTCTTCAGCCCTGAGTTTTGTCTGCAGGTGTTCCTGTCAGGCTGCATGATAAAGGAGTTATTGTTATGTAGTTCCTTCATGCTACACACAAAATACAACATAAAGACAGATTAGATAATTAAATTCAGAATAGAACAGATGAACTTTTTACATACATATACATGTTTTTGAATTCCTACGTCAGTGAACATGTTTGGAAAATGAGGAAAAATGTGATCTGCTCCTCTTGAGATAGAAAGTTTCTGTAATATGGCCCCTGGCCGCCAGGGGGCACCCGGGAGACACAACTCTCAGACAGTAATCAATAATCAATAATCACTGGTGTCAGTGTTTAAACAGGTTTATTAAGTTAATGAATCACACAACAGGTGAGTTTACACTGAATCCAACCAATCAGCTGACAGCACCATGACATCATGTCATACCTGCTCAGGTTTCCATGGCAACACTGTTAAGCATTGAGGATGAAGAGTCGACGTTTAAAGGACCATTCCAGAGGGGGTTTTTTTAAAAAGTCTTTTTTTTAATTTAAATAAATCCAGTTCAGACCTCCAACCTGAACCAGAGTCCACCAGGGTCCATCAGAGTCCACTATAGTCCACTACTGCCAATCAGGGTCTGTCAGGGTCCATCAGAGTCCATCAGGGTCCCCCACCACAGTCCAAGTTTTGTTGATTTCAGGAGTTTAACTCGTTTCAACAAACACAGACGTTAATTTAATTTACATTTTTACATTTTGTTCATCCGTCAGTCCCAGTGGGCCCGCCTCCTGCCTGTTGTCATGGTAACTGTCAGACAGGTGGAAAGCATGCTAGTTCAGTCCAGTCTGATCCCAGTTAGAGGAGCAGGATCAATTCTGGACACCAGTTTAGCCCAGTGCAAACCCAGTTTAAGCCAGCGTGATTTCAGCTGAGTGGACAGAGTTTAAACAAAGAAACACTCGACTGGTTCTCTTCAACACATCAGAACCTGTCAGTCGACGACTTGTTCAACTGCAGAGGAAACATAACTGAAGAAGTTCAACAAAGAAGAGGAAGACTCAGATGATTAAAACATGAAACCAAATTTAAACAGACAGATCAGCAGGTTGTTCAATACAAATCAGACATGAAGGTCCAGCTCACTCATTAATACAAATTATCAAGTCGCACATTCATCACATAAACTGGAGTGACGGTCTGTGAAATGTCCCTTTAACAATAAGCTTGAAACTAACTGATAGAGAACCAGTTAGAACTGGTTGGAACCAGACTGAGGCAGAATAAACTGAAGTAAATATGTTCCTCTGCGGTGAAACGTCCCTTTAATGTCCTCATACAGAACCAGAATGAACTGAACTGGAATACTTGGAACTGATTTCAAACCAGTTAGAACCAGTTTGAGCTGCACCAGACTGGACCGAATGAGACTGAACTAAACTGGACTAAAAGGTGGCAAATTTAAAACTCATAAAAACCAGTTTGAACCAGTCAGACTAAACTAAAGTCAGAACAAGTTAGAACCAGGTAAAAGTCAACTTCACTAAACTACGAGATGTCCCTTTAATTAAAATAAACTGGGAGGTAAATAGCCAAGTACAACCAGTTACAGCTAACTGGAACCAGCCACTCTAAACTAAACTGGTTGATTAGTTGACTGAGAAACCGGTTACATCTAGTTTGAACCAGTCTGAGCTGGAGTAAACTGGAGAAAACACTGCATCATCTGCAGTGAAATGTCCCTTTAATACGCTCACATGGAACCAGACTGAACTGAACTGGAATAAACTGAGCTGATTTCAAACCAGTTAGAACCAGTTTGAGGTGATCAACACTGGACTGACGGACTGAACTGGGCCAAAAGCATATTTAGAACCCATAAAACCAGTTTGAATCAGTCAGATCGAAGTATTGAGAGCTGATCTGAACAAGTTACAACCAGTCTGGTCCAGTCAAAACCAGTCAGAAATAAACTTAACCAAACTATGAGATTACCTTTTACTTGAACTGGGAAAAATGAAACATTTACAACCAGTTACAACTAGCTGGAACCAGTGGTAACCCCTGTAAACCATACTGGATACAAATTAGTTGACTGAGAAACCAGTTACCATCAGTTTGAACCAGTCTGAATTAGTCTGAACTGGAGTAAACATGTTTCTCTGCAGTGAAATATCCCTTTAATGTTCTCACACAGAACCACACTGAACTAAACTGGAATGAAAAATGAGCGGATTTAGAACCCATAAAACAGTTCGAACCAGTAAGAACCTGTAAATCAGACCCAGTCTGAACTAAACCAACAATTTAGAACCAGTCAGAACTAGTTGTAACCAGTCAGATCTAGTCAGAACCTGTAAATAGGACCCAGTCTGAACTAAACCAATGATTTAAAACCAGTTTGGTCTAGTCAGAACCAGTTAGAACGAGTTAGAACCTGTAAATATTGCCCAGTCTTAACTGGGCCATATATCAACTTAAACAATGATTTAGAATCAGTCAGAAACTGTTAGAACCAGTCAGAACCAGTAAGACTGAGTCAGAACCTGTAAATATGATGCAGTCTAAACTGTTTTAGAACCAGCCAGAACCACTTAGAAACAGTGACAACCAGTTCCTGTAAAGTCCACTGTCCCTGTCAGAACCAGTCAGAATCAGTTAGAACCAGTCAGAGCGATTTAGAACCAGTTTGGTTGAGTAAGGACCAGTCAGTACCGGTTAGAACCAGTCCCAGTGTAGGTTAAAGTGCTTCCTATTAAAACAAAAAAAAATAAACAGTCTTATTTCACTTCATTTCCCAGCAGCCACCTGTGCTCCCTGTGTGTCTGCCATCTTCTTTCAGAACTGTCACAGGAAGTGATGTCACCTGCCTGCTCAGTGACATCAAACAGCCCACTTCCTGCCCATGCCTCGCTTTAGGAGGACATCTGGAAACAGGAAGTGGTCTCACTGGTCACTGTGACATCACAACGTCCCGTCAGACAGACTGACACCGAACGGTGGTGACGTCACAGTGACATCACGATTCAGATGAGCTCCCACTCGTCGTCAACGTCATCCCCGCTGAGGGAGGGGCCCGGGGGGGCAGGCCTGCAGGGGGTCTGCGGGAGGAGCTTCGTCAGGCGACGCGACAACCCACCAATCGGAGTCACGGCCCACAACTCGTCATCCGGGGTCACTGAAGACAGAGAGACATTAGAGAGAGACACCTGAGACAACAGCTCACCTGAGCATCAGTCCTCCTACATACACATGACTAATTTTCCCACAATACAAAAAATTCATGGTCGGATACCGTGACGATAAAAAGTCCATGATATGATATTTATTAAAAGATACAGAAACATGTCCACGTCCACAGTATTGTTGGTCTACAGCTGCCTCCATCTGTTGGTGTGTTTGTGTTGTTGTTTGGTTGGACACTGATTAACTTCCTATACCAGTAACTCCTGCTGCTTCTCCAAACTGGAGGCGGGTCGACAAACTATCCCTTTAAAGTTGACCCTTGCAGCTCGTCTACAGTCTGAAACTGGCAGTTCCACTCAATTAACATGAAAAGAAGTAATTCTGATGAAACAAAACTAATAAAATCTGCGTTTGGAGGCAGCAGGACGTCAAACCCTGAAGACGTGAGGACGACGCAGAGACAAACCGCAGAAGCAAAACATGAAGAGGCAGCGCAGAAACAAACTGAACGGCAGAAACTGTGTTATGTAACTCCAGGCCTGCAGTCATGAGGTGATTATACAACAACACGGCGTCTAAAGCAGACGCGCCATGGACCGCATCAACATCACGGACGCAAGGTTCCCGGAAGACGAACATCCGAGTAGCACTGACTGACCTAAATATAGTGCTGGACGGAAATCAAGGTGCCCGTGACTGAATCCAGCCGGGTATTAATTTAGTGGTCAGGGGGAGAGCAACCAGAATCTGTTCTGCATAAATCTTCATTATACTTTTTTATACTTAAGTGTTGCATGAATTGCATTCAAGGCAACTTTACCTACATGACAAATTTCCTGCTGTGGGTAAATTTAAAGTAAATTTACAGATAAAGCAGAGGGACATGACATCACCTTGTATAATGTTTACGATCCAGATTATTGACTTTAGGTCAGAAAATACAAATCATTTATTGCTGCAAAATGAAGTTACATCAGTGGAGCGTCTAACTTTAAATCTGATCATTATCCCAGTGATTATTTTGGAGTTAAACACACTTCCTTCTGTGCAGTGACGCACGTACGTTCACCAGTACGATCCCCGTCTTACCAGTTAACCAGTTGGCGTTTCCAGGGATCTTCTTCCAGTAATCTCCTGCAGGGTTTCTGTCAGAGACGCCGTACCGTCGAGCTAGGTCTCCGTTTACACACCGAACCCAAACGGTCCGCGAGCTGAGGACCAGCTGACTGACGGCTAACCCTGAAATACACAGATATACACACATTAAAGTGCAGTTTTACACACTTACACTAATCAATCAGTGGAAAAATTATTGCCAGATTGATCACTAGTTGAAAGCAGGTGGAGCGCACGGACGTACCAGTTTTCACATATTCGGATCTACTTTCAACTGACAAGATTGTGAAAGGATCAATTAATTGATTAATGGAGAAATTGCATCCTGTTATTATTTGTCCTGTTCACACCTGAACAGGTGCACAGATCAGACAGACAGGTGTGTACCTGGTACCAGCTCCCAGTCCGTCCCCACAGGCATCTCATCACTGAGCCCGGTCCTGACGAAGACACTTCCTCTGTTGTCCAACGCCCAGAGGAGACGATCATTGGGACTCGTCTGAATACTGACCAGCTGCACTCCTATTGGCTGCAGAGATATGATGTCACAGTTACTTGGACAGGTGATGCACACTGTGTACAGGTGGTTCTATGTGGATCCAGTATTACCTGTACAGGTGGTTCTATGTGGACCCAGTATTACCTGTACAGGTGGTTCTATGTGGATCCAGGCTGGCAGCATCATGCTCGGGTTCAGAGGTTGGGTTCCGACTCTGAAGTAAACGACTCCTCGACTGTCCACAGCCCAGACGTTCTGACTGCCACAGCTCACACTGACCAGACGAACACCTCCTGGAACACACAGGTGACATTTGACCTCAACACACCTGCACACACGTTTACATAACAACATGTGACCAAAGAACACTTTGCACCTGAGACAGGCGTGTAGGAGACGGGCGAGAAGACCAAAAAGACTCCTGCTCACTGTCTACCTTGTAATGTTTCAGCACCTTCAAAGTTTGTTTGTTTCTTTAGGTGGTTCTACAGGTTCCTACGGCAGTTCGACTGGTCCTTGAGGATGATGCTAGAGTGGCCAGTAATGCAGTAACGATTTCAAGCCGTTTCAAGCACTTTATCCAAAATCCAAGCACTTTTCAAACCTTGAAAACACAAGGATTTACAGCACCCTTAAGAACCCTGTGGACCCCCAAGGACTGCCTTTAGGACCCTAACCCATCCTCTGGACCTGAACCTCTTTTTGATCAGTGGAACATCGTTACGACTCTCTACATAATCTTCAAGGACCTCTGGAACCTACTGTATCTTTTCCATTTCCATCTTCATGTACACTTCAAATCTGAGTTTTTAAAATGAACTGCCCCTAAATGTTGAAGTTAAATTTGGTATTTTGTTGATTTGATGTTGATCAGGTCACGTGCAGCGCCGTCCAAACAAAAACACGATTTATGATTCCTGCTGAGTCCAGGTGGAACGTGAGCGGGATCGATTGACCGCAGCTTCACTCACAACAGATTCCAGGTCAGCCTGTTTTAGGGAAACAGCCTCATAGCTGAGGTCTGACTGACAGGCTGTCCTACTGACCTTTGACCTCTGAAGGCTTCACCACCGTGCTGCTGCAGCTGTCCACCATCTCTACCTCTGCGTTTATGTCTAAAATCCACTGGTCAATGTTAAAAACAATATTACAACAGACTAATAATAAGAAGAGCTCCTGAATCAACAATTTAATTTAATTTAATTTAACTTGGACACAGAGTTTGTCTCATAGAGACTTGGACACAGCGCTTGTCTTGTAGAGACTTGGACACAGCGCTTGTCTTGTAGAGACTTGGACACAGCGCTTGTCAATCAGAGATTTGACTCTTTGTTGACTCAGTGACGTTTGCTGTAACATTCAGATGAAGTTCCTGAACAGCTGATTGAGGTTCTCTGGATACTAACTGATGAAGAGAACCTGCGGCTCCACCGTCCACAGAGTCAGGACGATTACTTTAAAAATGTATTTCGACACAGTAACTAATTATCTGTTAAAACCTGTAGTCAGTCTTTCTTTCACCAGAGGTCAGAGGTCAGCTGTATGTCACTGGTAGGATATTTTTTATATTTTAAAACTGTAATCCTATTAATAATACACAGTTTTACTGTGGACATTTTGCTGGAATGTTCTTTTTTTTGGAGAGAGGAAATAATATTTATAAGTATGATATTTAAAAAATGTCCACAGTGAGCTGATGTGTCATTATTTGAGTGTTTGAAAATTAAAAGTTTAGTCAATAATATTTGCAATGTAATTCCTGGTGGTTTCTAAAAGTCAAAGATTTATCTAAAGAAGAAAAGTAAATTATCTCTGAGATTTTATTTGGGTCATCAAACAAATGACAGAGTTTGGGAATCACTGGTCAAGATGACATAAGGTGATGATGATCATTTATGCACAAATTAACTCTCCCAAGATTTATTGATGAGGCCTGTCGTGAATCAGGTCGTCATGGTTTGTCATTTTTAAAAATGTGAGTCACCAGAAAAAAAAAAGTTTGGGAAACACTGGTTTAGAGTCACATGACTGTGAGAGTTTATTCGTCTGTGGTCAATTTTAAAGAGCAAAGAGACAGAGAGAGAGAGAGAGAGAGAGAGAGAGAGACAGACAGACAGAGAGAGACAGACAGACAGAGCGAGAGAGACAGACAGACAGACAGAGAGACAGAGACAGAGACAGAGAGAGAGAGAGAGAGAGAGAGAGAGAGAGAGAGAGACAGACAGTCATGTGGTCTCTGATAGTGAGAAGGGCAGTGTAACTAAAAACAGATCTGACCCAGCAGTCAGGTTACATTATGACGTACACACACACACACACACACACACACACACACACAAACACAGTCTCCATGTTGACCTCTGAGTTACTAACCTGTTACACAACCTCCACCTGTCAAAGTGACAGAGAAACACAGCTGACAGAGTGTGTGTGTGTGTGTGTGTGTGTGTGTGTGTGTGTGTGTGTTTGTACGTCACACTGAACCTTACAAAATAAAAGACATTAAAGGGCAGAAGTCAGATTGTTTCATGTGAGCTTTGAACACTGAAAATCTTTCTTATTCTGTATAAATATTAAGACACTACACATCATATTTGATATATGAGCGTGTTTGTGGTTCATCTACACAAACACTCTGCAGTGTTACTGATTGCAGATATATACTGGAGTTTGGTTTGGGGGTGAAACCTCTTTATTAAACAAAACTAGCTTTTTCTTCATTTTTACACCAGCCTGAGTCTCCAGAGGTTTCGAGAGACGGATAGGCCTGTAACCATAGTAACACCCACACTGCCTACCTGAGCAGCACATCTGCACCTCTTACTTTTAAGTTTTTATTTTAGTTTAGTTCTATTTGGGCACTTTGGCTATATTTGATAGGTGAGAGCTGAAGCTATGACAGGAACGCGGGCTCAAAACTCACCTGGTCAGACTGAAAACTCACCTGGTCAGACTGCACCTTGGTCCATGATAAAGATGAAGTTGGTCTGCTTGTATGATTCTTAAACTTGTCGGTTGTAAACACACGGTTGAATGGACTGACGGTAAGTCAGTTAAATACATGTAACGTGATGTCAGACTCCACCCACTGCCCACCTGTATGACTCAGGTAACGTACCGAGCTGACTCAAGTCCAGGGGGGTCCAGTGGAGTCCGACTGGACAAGACGGGGACAGCGTACGAATACTGACTCGGCCGTGAGTGTCCAAACCCCACAGAGCATCGCGACAGGCTGACAGGTGAGTCAGCTCCACCTGAGCACACAGGTAGAACACAGCAGAACATCAGTAGAACATACAGGGAGATAACAGTAGAACAGTAGAGTCAGAATCAGAGACAGGTGTTTTTACCTCGGGTGGTAGAGGGACAGATGAGGGGCGGAGCTCTCCATCCTGGTCCCAAACGCAGAACAGATCCTTCCTGCTCTGAGCCAACCACAGGAACGTACCTGAGACACAGGTGACACACACAGGTGGGTTGGTGACCAGGTGTGTCTTCATGTGTGTGTTTAGTCTTACATATCAAAGAAAGGCAGTGCTCTACTGTCCACACGTCTGGGGACTAGTTGTTGAGGTCTAACGGTTAGTTATGGAGGGTTAGGACTAGTTGTTCAAATCTAATGACTAGTTGCAGAGGAATGGGGACTAGTTGTTGAGGTTTAGGGAATAGTTATTTAAGGTAAAGGCTAGTTTTTAAGGTCTAAGGACTAGTTGTTGAGCTCTGAGAACTACTTGTTGAGGTCAAATGACTAGTTAAGAGGTCTGAGGACTAGTTTTTAAGGTCTAAGGACTGCTCATGAGGTCTGGGTGAGTGCGACGGTGTCAGACCTTCTCTGTGAGGAACAGCCGAAGATGTGATGAAGGTCCACCTGGTGGCTGAGACTGTTCCTCTTGGAACAACGTTCTGCCAGAACGTTCCTGAAGGAGCCAAACACAAATGGTTGAGAAACTGCTAACTGTACTCTAGAAGTCTACGCTTCTGTTAAATTGGATTCTACTGGACTCTACTGACCCACAAGGCTGCCGCGGGCCAGGTGGAGCTGGTTCCGTCCTGAGGCGACCCAGACGCCACTGGCGTTGGCGCTGACCAGGCTCGGCTGGCACTGCGAGTACTGTGACAGGAAGGCCACCACCCGCTCCACCGGGGCCCTGGTTACCGTGGCAACACTCTGAGTGGCCTGCAGCAGCGTCTGGAACAGACTGCCCTGATCGAAGACTACATAGTCCGAAATACTGATCTGATGAAGATGGACGGACAGACAGACAGACAGAGACAGTTCAGTTGTGCAGCTTGGCAGTCTGTCTGTCCATCTGAGATGAGAAAAGGACAAACTTCTGTCTACCTGCCACCAGTGGTCGTCGTCTCCCTGCGGTCTGGATGAACAGATGCCGGTTCTAAACCACAGGCTGCCGCTGGCATCCAGTGCCCAGGCTGTACCACCGTCTCCCAGGGCAACACACATCAACTCCAGACCCTGAGCCTCACTGTGACACAACACACACACACACACACACACACACACACACACACGAAATATGATTCTGTTTCAATAAGGGAAATGAACTGGTGCCCATTCTTTCTTGATATTCGACTTCAGCTGCTCAACAGTCCTGAAGTCAGTGCTCGGGACAATCTGGATGGTCCTTTTCCTCTTTAGCCCGGAGGACACGACGTCCATGATTTGTGAAAACAGTCTGAAATGTGGACTCGTCAGACCACAGGACACTTTTCCACTTTGCGTCCATCCATCTCAGATGAGCTCTGGTCCAGAGAAGTCTGCAGTGTTTCTGGATGTTGTTGATATATGTCTTTCTCTTTGCATGGTAGAGTCTTAACTTGCATTTGTAGATGCAGAGACAAACTGTGTTTACTAAATTCCTGCAGTCTGCAAACTGTTGAACTATTTGCAGTTTTTCACAAAGTGGTGCAAGTACCGTAGCAGGAGTCTTACCTGACCGTGTCGTACTTCCAGCCCTCGCCCTCGCTGCAGTAGCTGTTCAGGCCTTCTCTGTAGAATAAAGCTTTGTGTTCACTCAGAGCCCAGACCACGCCTCCTCTCACACACACCTGGCTGAACACGCAGGGGGAGTCCACCTTCACCGAGCGAGCGCAGGGTCGGTCCACACTTAGACCTGACGGACACACGGAGATAACAGTTGCTATGGAAACAGCACACAAGAAGTCCTTGATCACCTCCAGCTCCTCCAGGAAGATCACCAAGTGTCCCATGTTTCCCTCCATTTATTAATGTACATATGTGTCATATTATTTGAATTATCCTGCATGTGTTTGTCCTTGTCCTGCCCACACTAACACGAACAAATCATTAATTAATCAAATAAGACATATGTATAATAATTGTCCTCCTGTAGTGTGACTGAGCCTGCAGAGTAAACCTCAGCTGTAGGTTCAGTTTGACACAGACAGCAGCAGGGCGCCCCCTGCTGGCCACACAGAGTCATTACAGCTGCAGGAGGCGTTTTCAAAGATCAGTGAGGACAAAAGACGTCCTGTTCATTATACAAATCTGCTATTTAATGTTTAAATAAAGTTTTTAACAAAGGCAGGAAAGAGATTCTGGCTGTGGCTTTTCTAAACTAATCTGATAATTCTGCTCCCTGCCTTGAAGCAACTGTCGTAGTTTATCGTGTTAAAGCCAGACAGTTATCTTTCAACAGAATTATAACAGTCCAAAACAAGACACGTACTTCCTGATCAGAAATGTAGGGGTGTGGCTGAGATCTGTCTCAGCCAATGAACTCACACTGTTTCTGCAGTGACATAAAAATGCATTTTTTTTTATATAAAGCTTCATGATTTACACAGAAAACACAAAATAAATGTATTCTGTTGAACTTCACTGTCAGAAAATCAAAAGATCTTTTTAAAAATATTAATGGAATAAACTAAAGGAATTATTTTAGTATCATTTTCATGAGTTAAAATTAGAATTTAGATACCTACCTACCTCTGCAGGTAGTTAGTTACCTGTCTGCAGGTGGTTAATCACCTGTCTGCAGGTGGTTAGTCACCTGTCTGCAGGTGGTTAGTTACCTGTCTGCAGGTGGTTAGTCACCTGTCTGCAGGTGGTTAGTCACCTGTCTGCAGGTGGTTAGTCACCTGTCTGCAGGTAGAGGTCTCCGTTGGTCCTGATGATCCAGGCAGAGTCGTCACTCAGAGCCACGAATCCCGTCTGCTCCGCAGCTTTGTACCAGTGACGTTTTCCTTTAACTGACACTTTAGCACAAGCATACGCCGTCATGCTCTTCTGCTCCACCTTCCACAGCAGATTACCTGACAGAGTTAGCAACAGTTAGCATTCAGCTAATGCTAAATACACCTGTTTAACACAAATGTTTTAACAGGAGTCTGGTGATATTTGAAAAACAAAGTAAAATTACAGATCACTGACAGTTTGACGTTACCAGAAGCAGGTGGTGCAGTACAACCCTCTGTTCACAACAAATGTCAGGTGTGATGTTAGTAACTCACCTGAGGGTGATAACGCCATCTGGTGGACGTTATCTTCAAAGCGCTGCCACGTGAGTCCAGTTTCAGGCAGAGTGCTGCAGAACAGTCCTCCTTTAAAATCCAGACACCAAACATACCTGTAACACATGTCACCTGTTAGATACTTATAAGAGACCTGTCTAACACCTGTATGACACCTGCCAAATACCTGCAAGACACTAGCCAAACACCTGTGAGACACCTGTCAATCAGTTGTAAGACATGTATAAGACACCTGACAGACACCAGTAAGAAACCATAACGAGTCGTCCCACTGACAACAAATGAAGTGAAACACAGGTCATAATTTATTCACCTGAGAGTCAGCTGACCACTCACCTGTCAGTCACCTGCAGGCTCAGTATTCCACATCCTGGTCCTGAGTATCCCATCCAGCTTTCTGCCAACTAGACAGACAAAAGAAAAATATATGTCAATACACCTGCTGACAGTCTCACCTGTGTGTGTCTCACCTGGTCAGGTTTGTGTGTGTCTCACCTGGTCAGGTTTGTGTGTGTCTCTGTCCTGAGCATCCTGGTCCAATTGTCTGTCTTTTGTCCTCTCCATCTGATTGGACGGACAGTTGAGGATGTCCCCCCCGCTGCTAGCAGGGGGCACAGTGTGACAGTATATGTCTCCCTCTTCATCACTGGACATACTGGGTTTCCTGTCCAGACTGGAAACAGTGGAGTAAAACATCTGGTCCATCAGACCAGCAGGGGGCGCCAGGTCATCACCCTGCACACAGACACAGAGGAGACAGAAGATTTCACGAGTCTGGACCGTGGCATCTTTTTTGTTGTCTAAAACACCGAGCGGATGTGTGAGGAAGGGATCAAACTTTGTCTTTATTACATCAACCCACCTCCTCCTCGTCCTCCTCATCTTCTGGTCCAATCAGAGGGCTCAGAAACTCATCCTCCTGCTCCTCCATTGGCTGCTGTTCCTGTCCATTGTCCTCTTCAGTATTCTGCATGTAGGAGAAGGTGCACTCCAGCAGCAGGTCCACGTCAGGGGTCGGGGGGACGACCTCAGTCTCTACACCAGGACCTAGATCCGGGTTGTTCAGACCTTCGAGGAGCAGGGAGCTGGGGACAAGAAGAAGACACGCATGAGACAGACAGTCAGGAGGAAATACAGCAATACTGTGTGTGCCTGTGCTCTTTGTACTAACCCAGACCGTCTGAAGGACTCTTCTCCATCCTTCACACCTCCACTCTGTCCTTCCCGTGAGTCCTGGTCCTGGCTCTGTTCTGGGGAGTCCTGGTTCTGAAGGTCCAGGCCGACAAGGGACGCTCGGTCGCTCAGAGGAGTCCCACTTCCTCCGTCACTGCAGCTGCCGTCCTGGACTACAAACATGGAGTCTGAACAGCTGCTCTCAGAGAGACGGTTCCCACTGCTGCTGTCTGAGGACAAAGACAGAGACACAAAACACTCAGTCAGTCTGTCTCTGTCTCTCTGAGATCTATTTTCTGTCCGTTGTGCAGGTAGCACACGTATTTGTGCTCATCTTAAAATGAGACGCGCTCTGGGCCTTTCAGCTGCCTCGTGAGAGCACTGCACCGCTAACGAACAAAAAAACTGGTGCGAAGTCAACGGTGCAGAATTTCTCTGTCCTTTAAAGGACACACCATTCAGACAGTAAGATAAGTCTTAATAAGAAGGTCCACAGTGCACATACACTCCGCAGTTACTCCACAAATCATACAAATTAACATCAGAATCAACATTCTGATTAATAACAGATGATTACAGGTGGGAGAAATAGGGAGAAGGTGTGTACGCATTTACACACGAGGTGCAGCAGCTGTAACTTTTTTAGTTTTTAGTTTTGCTGCTGAAATATTAATGACATTTGCAGCGTGGAAACATTTGAAATGATGGAAAGCAGCCACCCTGATCACTGAATCATCTTTTAAATGATGTCAAGTAAGGATGTGCGTGAGTAGTCAACGTTGCCAGCCTCACCAGTCGGCACCAGAAATAGGAGTCAGTTAAACTATTTATCGATATTTTTTTCACACACAATGCCAGTTAACTGTTGCATCTAAGGTGTTATGCAGCCACCCGCCACTAGGTGGGACTGCAGCCCCGTCAGATGGCAGCCCCTCTCTCCCAGTGCCTTACCCCGATGGCCCACCCAACACCTTATTTTATTATCAGCAAAGCTGGGCAGATGACGGCCCGTAAAACCAGTGCGGTTTGTCAGTGTTTTAATCTAGAAAATGAAAATAAGGTTGAATACAGGCTGTGACCGAATAAACTGACATGTAATCACTCAACAGGAGCAACATGTGACCACATTCAGCACAGACACAAACATTAATCTGCAGGCTGCTGCTGCTGCCAGCGCTGCTAACATTAGCCACATGGCTGCAGCTAGCATCAGGTAAACAGTGTAGTTTACCTGCAGCGTCTGTGACCCTTTTTGCTCTGAAACACCGAAGCATTTAGTGAGTTGTTGTCATGTTTTGTAGGTTAATGTGTGATGTTTATAATGACCAGCACAAAGTGCCACACATTTCAGCAGCATTTAAAATATGATTTGGTGATTCTAGACTGTGATCAACAGCTTCAAATGACTCTTAATATACACAGTATTTTTCATACAGTGTATAACATTATCAATTAATAAACTGTGTTCAATTTTAACTGTGTACTGAGTGTTTTCTTACTGTCAAACTGGTCTAAATTACAATTTGCGACAGGGAAATTAGTCGCCAGGAACATCCTGAGCAGCGCAAGCTTTCCAGGTGATTTCTGTACTTTGTATTGTGTTGATGTCTGTGTTGATGTCTGTGTTTTCTTTAAAGGGATAGTTCACCCAAAAGTTTCACAGGAAAACAGTGTTACAGAATCTCCCAAACAATGGAAGTGAATGGTGACCAGTTTTCAAATGGAAAAAAAACAAAAAAACAAAAAAAAACATAAAACACCTACATACTGCTTGTGTGATGTGATCCAAGTTTCCTAAAGCCCCGACATGCAAAATTGATTTGAAAGCCATCATCTACACCATGTTTTTAGCTTGACTCTTCACTGTAGATCTTTAGCTTGGAGCCACGTTCACATGGGTGTCCACAGTGTCTGAACTGGGTGTGTGTGGTGTGACGGTGTGCAAACGGCATGCTGGGGCTTTAGGAGACTTGGATTACACCAGATGAGCAGCATGGAGGCATTTTGTGTTTTTTTTTTTCCTGTTGTTTTTCCCATTTAAAAACTGGTCACCGTTCACTTCCATTGTTTGGGAGATTCTGCAACACTGTGAAACTCCAGAGTTTTGTGGACTAAAAAAACAAACGTTACCATCAATCAGCATGAGGGTGAGTACATAATGACTGAATTTTTAATTTTGGGTGAACCATCCCTTTAAAGAAAACAGTCAGGCATCAATACAACACACGTTACAGAAATCACCTGGAAAGCTCGACATCATATAAAAGCTGATTTAATGATCAGAGATTCTGAATTTTCTTCTTTTGAGTAGGGGGTGACACGGGAGTGGATTTCTGCCCCGGTCTCATCCCACTCCCATAATAATACTACTGTCCTGTCCCGGTTCTGGAAGAATGATTCCTGTCCCATCCTGTTCCTGTCCACAGCATGATGAACTGTGAAAGTGACTCCTTTATTTTGTGCCCAGATTAAGCCCTGTTTAAAAAGCAAAGTGGAGTTGGACACGTCCTCAATACACCACTATAGATTGTATGAATAGAGCGTCTCTCAGTCATTCGGTCTGTCTCTTGCCTTGTCGTCTCCTCCTCCTCTTCTTCACTCTGATGGCCTTCACCACGAGCTCCTGCTGCATCTCCCCCTCCCCCAGGGGGGCGCTGTAGCGTCTGGAGTTCAGCTCGCAGGAAGCGGTCACCGGGGCGTTTCCATGGAGACTGTCCCAGGAAGTGACAGAGCTGCTGCGGCTGCGAGAGCTGCTGGTCAACAAACCGGAGCGCAGGCCGACCTGCTCCGTCACCTGGACAAACAGATCACATGACACAGACGGTAACAGGTGAGTCGACCAGTCTGTGAGCAAATGTGTCGACCAGTTAGACCAGTCTGCTCATCAGTCACCTCCAGCTGCTCCTCTGCCTCCTCCACCTCCTCCACTCCGTCCTCCTCTTCCTCTTTCTCTCCCTCCTCACTGTGCCTCTCCCATCCTCCTCCTCCTCCTCCTCCTCCTCCTCCTCCCTCTTCCCTCCCCCCACCTTCTACGATGATAGCCATGGTTCTGATTGGCTGAGCCGTTTCCACTGATCCGGTTGGTGGGAGGAGAGCGGGTGTGGTCAGCGGTGAGGACAGTCGGACAGAGAGCTCAGACACTGAAGGACAGAGACAGACAGGTTAAAAAATGTCTGACGATCAGTCTTAATGAGCCGTCAGTCAGGGCGACTAAACGTCTTCACTGTCAGCTGGTAGTGACTGGTACTAGAACTGGTACCAGTAGTACTCACAGTTGGAGGCCAGTCCCTCTGGGCTGTTTGAGAGACGGATGATGTCTCTGTCTCCTTTCAGGATGAAGATCTCATTGTCACAAGACGACACTGACACGATGTCTCCACTGCTCTCCAAGGCTCCAATTATCACCTGAAAACATTAAACACAACACTGATCAGATATTATACAACATATTAAGACAGCTGAGGACATAAATACTGTACTCATTAATAGAGTACTATAAGTAGAGTACAGTAAGTCATTTCCGTACCTCGTTAAGACAGTCGAGGACGTAGATGCTGTATTCGTTCCAGCTGAGGATCCAGCCCTCTCTGAGGAAACAGCTGAGCAGACCGAGCTGCCTTTCTGCTGGACGGTAAGCTCCGATTGGACCGGGACGAGGAAACAATTCAAACTGAGGAATCTGGTTAAGACAGGAAGACAGACAGGAAGTCCCTTTTCTTGGAACTGTGACAAAGTACAAATAGATACAGTAGCGCACGTAGCGTAGCAAGATTAAAGTACGTGTTGGCAGTACGTCCCCAGTGTTTCCAGCGTACCTGCGCGTTGAAGAGTGGTTTGAGCAGCCGGGTGTCCTCCACCTGTCCTCTGACATCAGACCTCCACAGTCTGAGTCCAGGTCGAGCAGCAAACACCTGAAGATCGCTCTGTTTACAGAGGCCTGGCAGGAAGCAGGCGCCGAACCTGCCGCTGCTGCAACATAAAAAGTATTGCTGTAAAATGTGTACTACTGCTGACTCGACATAAAACTATCATCAAAACATGTACAACTACTATATCACATGTGTGTTGTATGTGACATGTATGCAGCGTGCTGACCTCTTGCGGGGCTTGGTACCCAGCTGCTGGACTTCCTGTTTCTGTGTGCAGTAAAGCAGAGACCTCTGCTGTGTTGAGACCAGCAGCACCTGGTGACTGTACTCCATCTGAACCACACCTGAGGACTCCTCCAACAGCAGCACAGGTTTACACACCCCCTGCACACACACACACACGCACACACACACGCACAGTTAGGATGGTGTGTATTAGCTAGAGCTGCAACAATCACCTGATTAATTGATTGGTTAATCATTAGCTTCGGTAGCATATAATAAACTAAATTTCAATAATCTCAATAAATAATATTAAAACTCAGTACGTGAGAACATCTAGTGTTGGTTTCACCTGGTCCAGATCCAGAGAGGAGAACACGATTCGTCCTTTATCGTCTCCAGAGAAAAGTTTCATCCCATTGGTGCTCCACGCCAACGACGTGACGGAGCCTTTGTGGAGGCCGACCACATCAAAACGCCTCAACTGCACACAGACAGAGAGAGAGACAGGTGTGTCAGAGCTACAGAGACAGAGAGAGAGACAGGTGTGACAGAGCTACAGAGACAGAGAGAGAGACAAGTGTGACAGAGCTACAGAGACAGAGAGAGAGAGAGACAAGTGTGACAGAGCTACAGAGACAGAGAGAGAGACAGGTGTGTCAGAGCTACAGAGACAGAGCGAGAGAGAGACAAGTGTGACAGAGCTACAGAGACAGAGAGAGAGAGACAGGTGTGTCAGAGCTACAGAGACAGAGAGAGAGACAGGTGTGACACAGCTACAGAGACAGAGAGAGAGACAGGTGTGTCAGAACTGATTGCCATAAAAAAGAATTGCTGGGAAGAACAGAAAGAATCTGTATGCACTGTGGAACAGGAACCTATTTTGTCATAACTTACCCCAAATAAAAAACATGGAGAAATGTAAAACTATCATTAGAAGGTCCTGTCTTGTTACACGTCATTTTTATCTTGTTCTGTCTCATTTGTCTTGTTTAGACCAGGCTGAGGTGTGTTGGTGGAACAGCTTGAGCCTTGAGTGAAGTCATTTCAAGTCAGGTTTTCCAAACAATCTGAAACACACCTGTCAAAGTTCTCACCTGTTTGTTTCGCCCAGGAAGTGGAGACACCAGCTGGAACACCGCAACTCGACCAGATGCTGTTCCCACGGCAACCAGATCATCAAAACAGCTGAGCAGCTTCACAGCTGTGATCGCATCACTCTTTCCCTGTTTTACACACACACACACACACACACACACACACACACACACACACACACACGGACAGCCCATGTGAGCACTGAAGCAGGTGTAAAAATGGACTAAGCACCACAGAAGAAGAAGAAGAAGAAGTGCTCTGACCTCCAGGCTGTACTTGTTCATGTGTGCGAGGCGGCGACAGTACAGGTAAAGCATGCCGATGCTGCTGCCCACCGCCAGGAAGTCACTGCTGCTGTCCAGAGCCGTCAGGTAGACCAGGACCGACCTGAATCCACGCTGCACCTGCAGGGGAGAGAGACAGGAGCCTTCATCACCATCATCATCACCATCATCATCATACCACAGCAAATTTCATCTCTCCAGGCTTCAAGTTATCCGTTTGTGTCCACACCATAAGTGGTGCATCTGCTATAATACCTGCGTGTCCAGTGCCCCCTGCTGGGAGAACAACAGAACACCTTTACGGTTGGCACAAATAACTGGATGAAGTCCAGCATGCTGACGGATGATGGACCAGTTCAGAGGTTCGGAATGGTTCCGGTTTTAAATGGAAAGTTTTGGTACCTTGGCCGGGATGGCGTTCAGCAGGTAGTAGAGCGGGCAGAACTCTCTCAGGATGGACGGCGGGGTCGGCTGGGCTGCCATGTTTCTGCCAAAGTGGACTCAGCTGGTCCTGAAAGTCAGTTTGATTATAAGATTCATTATAAAAAAAAGACACATGAAATTAAGCTGAGAAGAATCTTACATCATTACTCTTATTTTGAACATGTTAAAATGACTATGGTGTGCTTTTTTTTCTAGGAATCTGTACCAAATGAAGATGTCTTTTAAGTCTGCAGGAGGACATCTTTAAACAAACATTGCACCTCCTGTGATTTGAAAATTGCAGAAAGTCAAATTGCCATTTCAACAAAATTTCAGTTCCTGGTGCAGCCCTGTTGTTTGACACTGTGGATCACAACATCCTTATTGCATAATTACAAACCATGTTTTTAATGATGTTTCTGTCTAAAATGTTTTTTTTTATTATTTGAAGGACAGAGAACACTGTGTATTTATAGACAGGCATAATTCAAATAGAGCTAGGTTACTTTGTGGAGAACCTCAGGGTTCCATCCTTGGACCTCTCTTGTTTTGGATATACATAAATAAGTGATCTACCCTGGGACTGCAATAACGTACTGCCTCTTTTATTTTCTGATGACACACGTTTTGTTGCTTCACATGAAAATTTTAGCACATTGATGATCGAGAAACTATTATCCATTTGTAAATGTTTCAGATGAGCAAACTCTCTCAATATAAAACATGTAATTTTAAGATATTTTGTAGCAAAACTTTTTTAAAAAGTATGCTAAAGAAAAGTCAATACTAAGACAATATTAAAATAATTCAAATCCTCACATCAAATCCCTAGAAATCATAGTATATGAAAAATGAACATGGAAATAGCATACTGAATTTGTTTGTAAGAAAAAAAATCCACTGATATTTTGAGCAGAATTCATTCATTGATAAATCATTGTTGTACCATTATTTATAAACATCTGAAAAGGTATCTTATTAGCAAAGCCAACAATTCTTGGACCACACTGTAATCAAAATCAATCAATCAATTAAATCCAGTAAACACACACGTCTGTGTAAATTGTTCATTTTTTAAAACTCTTTATCGTATTACTGCTTAGTCTATGTGCAAACAAACTAAACCGAATTAAAGTTAACTCTTCACCACATCGTAAGAAGTCTTGCTTCTTGTCTAGTGGGGAACACACCTAACTCAGCTGTAGAGATAAGTCAATTTGACGGTTTTTTTAAATGAAGTTTGGTCTGACGAGTGCCATGAACGTTCTGCGCCCTAATCAGCTGGTGAGAACTCTGCACCAAACTCGGTTTCAAAAATGTGCCGTTTACCGTTCCGCTGCCCTTCGTCTGACAACACAGAACACCGTTGGAGCAAGACAGTAAGAGCCGTCGGGAGTTATTTAAGACAACGCCATTAAGCATTCTCCGACAATAAAAGGGAAGATTCATGATTTATCTGCAGTTTCTCTTGCACTATTGTGTCCTTACTTGAGTCACAGAGGGCGGTAACGAACAGCATCAACAAACGTAAACAGCTGAGATTTAACAGCATGTAAACGCTGTTTGGTGGACTAGACATATGCCGAACTAAATAGAACAGTTTGTGGAAGTATATGAAATGTTACAAAGTGCGCTACATTACAAGTATATTACCCTAACTTGAGATAAACGTTAAATAGACGATTTGTTGAATGAAGTTTGGTGTGACGCTGTCTCTACAGGAGATGACGGCGCCGTCAGATGAACGATAGCTCAGCAGGCTGTTCTGAAATCTGACAGCTGCCGACAGACATCCCAGAAACAACGTGTGATGTCATTAACAACAACGAAAAACGAACAAACATCATGTTGTGTATTAAGTTAGCTTCTCAAACAGCGAGTCCAGGCTAGCTAGCATCATATGAAAGGAGCTAACTGTGAGTTAGCAGGGCAGGCTGACGTCAGGAGGAAGACCGCGAGTCACTTACTCAGAGTTCACAGGTTACACTCAGTCAGATGTTGGTCCAGATGTTTGGATCACAGCTGGATGATATTAAAGAGGTGACATCGCCCTGTTTGTCTGACAGCTTTCATCCTGATACTGACACCTGCTGTCTGTCAACAAACTGCGCCCCCTGCTGACAGGACACACAATGACACCCGTTACTTTCTCTTTAATTTGTCTCTTTTCATGCAGTTATTCAGTTTGTTGTATTTACCTCCAAATACGCCAGAAAAGCGCGGATTTTCTGTAGTTCACGCTAACTTTAACGATCTTCACCTGCAGCCGGAGGATCATTTCATCAATAAATGTAGAAATGAATGACAGGAAGCGGAAACTCAGTCACTGCTGTTTGGAAAACCGGGAAACTGGATCTATCCTTCCATTTCAAGTCAAACCATCTCCTTAAACCCCAGTTTAGGTTTTAGTCTAAACCAAGACTAAATTTAGTTCTGTTGCAACAAATCATTCAACTCCAATTTAAACTGTGACCCAGTATTAACTTTAAATTTACACTGGATGGGGTGTAACTTTTAAAATGGCTAAAAAAAAAAATGAGTAAAAGAATCAAGTTTCTTGAAGAAAGTTAAGGGACAGACTGAACTCAACTCAGTTTTATGCTACATCTCTTTTTTGTCACTTTCACTCCAGTTAATAATTTAATCAACAAGGTTTTTCTGAAAAGGAAGAATTAGAGCTTCTCTGCTGAGCCATCATCAGTAGGCTAATTAGGCTAACTAACTTTTTAGTTGGCTGATGAAATATGTTTGGTTCAGTTTTAAGCTATATAGAATATAACATTTTTCATTTTAACTTTTGGCTAAGTAACAGAGTTTACCCTGCCTTAGATCCCCGTCTTAGCTTATACTTAGCTCCTAGGTCTCAAAAGAACTCAGTTCATTTATTTATTTATTTATTTGTTTATTTTGTTATTTATTCATTTTAATTTGAGTAAGAGAGTGCTACCATATTGATTATACTATTTTAAATCTTGGTGTACATCAATAAACTTTGATTTACTGAATGTACATTAGTTTTTAATCATGCAATGTTTAAATAAGTCTGGATTTATTCATATTAAACTTAGTTGAAGCAAATCTAAGATTAAATTCATCTGTATCAGTGCAACACGGTCATAGAATTATTTCCCTACCAAAATGTCCAGTTAGGAGATTTTTTTTTATTTCTCATCAATATCATTAACATAATCGAGCACCTATTTACAGTGTGTTGTTGGGCACAGCTTCGCACAATTTCCCTGTAATCAGCACAATTTTTACCCCAGTAGATTTTACATAAGGAACAACAGTAAAATTCAACAAATAAATCAATTCAAAAAATTAATGATTTTATTCTAGTGAAATGATGATTTTTAAATGTAACCTTTTATAAAATAAAAATAAAATTCTGTTTTGTAATTTATTTAGAAATGAGATGAAATATACTTTTGAAAGCGTTAATGTGGAATGTATTTCATATATTAACATATTTAATTTTACATTCATAAAATAACTAACTTTAAATAGTTTAGTTTCATATTATGAGTCCGTTCCGTTGGTGGCTAAACTCCGTTCCGGGAAGTTCGCGCTCCCCCTGCTGCCTGACGGCTAACTAAGCTAGGCTAGTACAAAACGCCCCCAGCACCCCGTTACCTGCTCCCGGTGTCCCCAGTCCTGTTAATGTCGTCCTTCATCCCTCTGAGCGGAGCGTTTTATCCACCAGCACACACAGCTTTTGTCACAGAGTATCGATTCGGTGATATCGATCGACGATCAGGTTAATTTGATCCACCGACTGGCCCCCAGTCTGAGCTAAGCTAACAGTTAGCCTCACAGCCAAAATGGCGGACAACGAGGATGACAGCGGTTCGACCAGCACAATAACAGCTCAGCCCCCCGCCGCTCAGTGCGCCCAAACCGCGGAGAATGTATCTGCAGCGGCCGCCGACCAGAGCAGCCAGCCAGGGGAGAGTTCACAGACAGTTACCGGTGCAGGGGGCAGTCTGCCCGGGGAGGGTTCACAGACAGTGACCGGTACAGGGAGCAGTCTGCCCGGGGAGGATTCACAGGGGGCTGGATCTGGAGCTCAGCTGACGGACTTGTTACAGTGCTGCCCGGAGGAACAGAGCATCCTGGTGGGCACAGAGCTGACCGGCCTGGGTCCAGAGCTGGTCAACACCACCATCATCTACGTGCAGCCCGACGGCAGCCTGGTGGAGGGCTCCGGACTGACCGCCGAGGAGCAGCAGGCTCTGCTGGACCAGCTCACCAAGCAGCAGGTCGTCCAGGTGTCCGACACCGAGGCCGCCCAGCTGCTCCAGCAGGGCCAGCTGGTCAAAACCATCCCCGTCCACAACACCGCAGCCCTGGACCCGAGTCAGCTGCAACAGGTCATCAACCAGGTCGCCAAGTCCCAGCAGCAGGTCCACGTCCAGGTCCCCCAGCAGACCCAGAAGCAGCAGGTCCAGGTCCCGCAGCAGGTCCAGAAGCAGCAGGTCCAGGTCTCCCAGCAGAAGCAGGTTCAGGTTCCTCAGCAGAACGTAAAGACCAGCAGCACCCAGAACAACGCCTCCCAGCAGCTGAAGAGTGTCGCCCAGCAGTTCGCCATGCAGACCAGCAGTCCGGTACAGGTGGTCCAGAAGAAGGTGAGTCATTTTTAAGGAAAAAAGTCCAGATTCTCTGATTTCAGCTTTTTAAAGGGATAGTCCGCCTAAAAATGAAAATTCATTCATTATCTCCTCACCCTCACGCTGACTCAAGGTCAGGTTTAGTTTTTTTAATCCACAAAACTCTGCTGGAGTTTCACAGGAGAACAGTGTTACAGAATCTCCCAAACAATGGAAGTGAACGGTGAACAGTTTTCAGATATGATGTAACCCAAGTCTCCTAAAACCTGTAGAGTTTTAGCTTGAAGCCACGTGCACAGTGTCTGAACTGTGTGTGTGTTGTGATGGTGTGCACGCACAAGGGACTTTTTTAACTCTTTTTTTAACTCAACTCTTTCGTGTTGCTTAATGAAAGAACCCTCCCTAACATACAGGCCTCATGGAATTATAATGTATTACTATTATTATTATCCTGATTTGTAATTCTCATGAACACACAGATGTAGACCTGGGTATCAGTGCTCAATACCTCTAAAGGCATCGATACTCAATGCTCGTATTTACGTGGGTAAATGACGTGGTGCGCTCGTACGAGCCCACCATACAAAATAAAAGCAGGAGAAAGTTAAGGTCAGGGCTGCAACTAACAATTATTTTCATTATCAGTTAATCTCATGATTATTTTCTACAATCGTTCGTTCTATAAAATGTTTTTTAAAAATGAAAATGCTTGCAGAGCCCAAAGTGATGTCTTCAAATATGGCCCAAGCAATTTTGAAAAAATATCTAATTGTTATTATTTTGACTGATGTTGCAATTGCAATATGATTTGTGATATTAGGAGCAATACTATTTTTTTTACCTTGTTATTCTTATTTTCATTTAAAACATATTATTGGTGTGATTTTTGCAGAGATTAAAATGTTAGTTTGACACACATATTGCACCTCCTGTGATATGAAAATTGCCCCGAGCCATATTGAGATTTTGATAAAATTTCGATTAATTGTTCAGCCCTGCTTGAAATGTCTTCTTTTGTCTGATCAACAGTTCAGAACCCAAAGACTCTTCACTTACTGTCAGAAATAAGAGTGAAAAGCAGCAAATCTTCATATTCTAGAAGCTACAAACAGAAGATGTTTGATATTTGTGCTCGAAAAAGGTCTGAATCGATTAATCGATTATTAAATTATCTGGTGATACGATCACATGAGTAAGATTAGAAAACCAAGTGATTGACCCGCAGATCCTGATCTCTTCAGTAAGAACTGTGTCTCTGACTGATCATCTGTTTTTCTGTCCTTTTAGTCGGAGCCCGTCAGGATCCAGATCCAGTTGCCCTCCAAACAGGAAGTGAAGCCCGGCTCCGCCCCCCAGCAGAAGACTGTAGCTGTCAGTCATCCGCAGGTGAAGCTGTCGGCCAATGGCAGCGTGAGTAGCGCTCAGATCATCCACATCCAGCCTGTGGTTGGTCAGCAGGGGCAGCAGTTCTTCCTGCAGCAGCGCCCAGGTGACGCTCCCATCCAGCTGCTGCTGCAGAGCCCCACCCCCGTCGTCGGATCTCTGCTCCCATTGGTTCACAAGGTCACAGGTCAGACGACGACGACGTCGGCAGGCACCACCTCCGGTCCAGGTCAGAAACCTGCAGCATCGCCCATCAGAGTCCAGGCGCCCTCCACTGTTAAGACCCCTCCGCCCTCTATTGTCAAGACCCCGCCCACATCTGCCGCTAAAACCATCAGTATCCCGCTGATTAAAACAGCTGCTAATGGCACGACGACAACTGCCTGTAAGAATCCCGTTAAACCGCCTGTCGTCATCACGACGGTCCCGGTGCAGACTGCCACACCCGCTGCTGCCCGACCCGCCACAGTAGCCGCGCCCCTGGTGACCCCAGCCGCAACAGTGAAGGACAGAGACAGAGAAAAAGAGAAGGAGAAGAAGGCGAAGAAGAGAGAAAAGAAGGCTGTAAAGGTCCAGACTAGATCCGGTCGTGTCTCCAGACCGCCGAAGTACAAAGCCAAAGACTACAAGTTCATAAAGACAGAGGACCTCGCCGACAGCCACCAGTCCGACTCCGATGACTACTCCGACATGAGCGTGGAGGAGGAGGAGGCCGGGAGAAAAGATGTTCCCGTGCCTGGCTCCTCCCCCTCCCTCACCTACAGCCACAAGTCCCGGTCCCACCGCTGCCAGACCTGTGACAAGGCCTACATCGGCCCCGGAGGCCTGAACCGGCACTACAAACTGAACCCGACCCACGGAGAGCCCGATCCACCAGGCGACCCGCCCAGCAACACGCCGCTCCCCGTCAGAGACGACAGCCAATCGCAGGAGACGACGGCAGGAGTGGTCAGAGTGGAGGAGGAGGAGGAAGAGAAGAAGGAGGACAAACCTACTGCCACAGCAACAAACAGAGTAAGAGACATATCCACCAATCAGAGCTCAGATCTGGGGGGATGATCACATTTCTAATGATTAATCTGATTGGTCATTTACTAATTAGTTTATTTTATTTTGTTTTTAGGTGGAGGGGGGTCCAGCAGCAGCTGTAGGACTTAGGGGCCTCCATTATCGAGGCCCCGGCCGGCCCCGCGGACGAGGGAGAGGCAGGGGACGGGGCAGAGGACGGGGTAGATCATTGGGACCACCTCCTAAGGTGAGATCACTTAGAACTGTGTTTCAGAAACTGGATCTTTATTGATCATTTTGAATCTTATCACAAATGATCGAGTCAGGAGGCGTTTCATTCAACAGGCGAGTTAGTCATACCTGTCCAATAAAACAGTTTCAATCGGTTAATTTGATTGGTCAATTCTCTCAGGTGACGGTGGGCCTTGTCAGTAGGCGGGGCCGTCGTGGTCGGCCTCCGAAGATTGCCGTCACCACGGTAACCGCTGAGCAGCAGGCGGAGAGGAGACGAGACCGACTGCAGGAGGTAAGAGGAAGGAAGTGGAGACACAGACTTTCAAAGTAAAGCCTTTCTTTAAGACGCGATGAAGTGACCATGATGAAAGACAGGTGTCTGATGTGGCATTGTTTCCATGACAACCACGCGTTGTTTACAGCTGGTGGAGCAGTGTGAGGACGAGGAGCTGATGGACACTGTTCTTCCTCGTTTGACGAAAATGTTGAGTCTCTGGGAGCTGCTGCTGGCAAAGGTATGCTTTCTATACGTGTGTGTGTGTGTGTGTGTGTGTGTGTGTGTGTGTGTGTGTGTGTGTGTTCATATGTCCAGTTAAATTCAGCTGCAGTCTGAATTTGATTTTGTTTTATTGTGTTTCAGGTGGAGCGCGGCGCTCCGGCTCGCACTCGGTTTCCGGACATTTACCGTGAGTTTGAGTCCCTGCAGGCTCAGGTGAGACAGGCGGCTCAGGATTACATCATCAGCCCACAGGCCGGAGCTGCACCACTGGAGGTCCGGAACATCGAGGTGAGTTCTACTGTCCTCTACTCTGTGATCTACTGCGATTCACTCCATGATCTACCACGTCCTACTCTGTGATCTGCTGTGTGCCGCAGGTCGCCAGGTCTCTGGGGATCCTGGATGAGGTGAACAGGATGAAGGTGGTTCCTGGAGCGTCTCCCAGCTCCAGTCTGACCAGTAAGAACGTCCGATACATGGAGGTAAACACGCCGTCAGGTTCAGCAGGATCCAGTTTTGATCTGGTTCCAGTATGTTTACCTGTAGTCTGGTGTCTCTGGAGGGTCTCTTTAATGTGTTTGCACCAGAGACAGTAGGAAAAGTGGGCGGAGCCACTGTGACATCACCCATTGGTATGTGGAAGACCGTTCTAAAGACTCAACTTTGGCAATGTAGGGGTCGCCATCTTGTTTTTTTTTTTTTTTTTTTTTACAACCAGAACCTGCTCAGAAACAGAGCTCATAAATCAACAGAGAGGTTTTCAGTCAGCAGTGTCGCCCCCTGCTGGACCGTAGTGAGAATGCAGATTCAATTTTCAGAGCCAGAAGCTCCATCCACATTTTCCTCCGCTTTCTTTGGTTTGTAAACTTCAGAATCTGGTTCCAGAGACCCGGATCTGTCAACTGGTTCGGTATGATTCAGTCAGAAATTCTGTTTCCCAGAATTCCAAGATGCTGCCACCTTCAAAGAGATTTAAAATGGAGAACAGCGTTACAGTTCACCAGAATGGCATCGAGACGCCCAGAACAGGTACAGCTACTGCATCTGTACCACATCTGTACTGAGTCAGACAGTTTGAACTGAACTGATCTTTATGTCTTCCCATCATCTTGTTTCCAAGGTGAGACCACTGTGACCCCTGTGACCCCTGCGACCTCCTCTCTGAAGCCCTGCTCCGTCTCTGTGGCCCCTCTGGTGATTCAGGCTGGATCCAAACCGCTGACCACCACTGCTGACTCTGCCTCCAGGTGAACTGACCCTGTCCCCTGTCCTTGAGTGTCCACGTTGTCCTTTTGCTGTGATATGTCAACGCTGCCGCCATATTGGTTGAGGCAGGACCGACCTGTGAACAGATCCATGTCAACGAGGGAGCTACGGCTCCTACAGGAACCAATAATTACAGACTTTCAGTATCCAATCATGCATTTTTATTTACTTTGTTTACTTGTATTTGTTTACAGACCAGTTTTATCTGGTCCAATATGGCGGCCGCGTTGATGTACGATGGCCAATGCAGCGTCTACGTGTATATGTCTGTGGGAAGAACATTCAGAGGTCCACTCTGGTGTGTCGAGTCTCACACCTGGACCAGGTCTAATGATCTTGTCTCTCTGGTCCTTCAGCTCCTCCATCCAGACTCCGCCCCCTGTCACGCCCATGGACGTGACCCCAAGTGAGAATCAGGAGGAGGAGCCTCTTCCGGTGAGTCAAGACCAGGTCTTGAGCACCACCGACATCACAGCCCAGATGAAGGAGCTGGAGAAAGCTCTGGGTTCAGATCCGGAGACCACCCCAAAGACATCTGAGACCTGCTCAGCCCAGACCCTGTCCTCCTCCCAGACCCAGTCCCAGTCCACCTCTGCAGACCACAGCGAGCCCAAACAGCTGCAGGAAGGTCAGGAGATCTACATCCAGACTGAGGGTCTGACAGTCCAGATGGCAGAGCCTGGATTAGACCGGATCGTGATTGTCAACGGGCCGGACGGGACCACCATGCACATCCAGACACCAGAGGGGGTCCCCCTGGAGGCGGTCCAGGCCCTGCTGGGCATCGAGGCGTCTGACGGGGCCAAAGCCCCACAGTGAGCCCGAACACAGTCCAGACTGATCTGGACCGGACCTGAACCACATCACACCGACTGGAGAGTCCAGAACCACAAGGTGGTCTGAGCTCTGACCCTCAGGCTGCCTGCAGGGGGCGTTGATGTTTCTTTGCACCGCCGGTGTCAGGTGTTTCTGTTGTACGCATTTCACACCTGGAGAAAAACTGCTCCTTTGACATCACACTGGCGTCAGCGTTCACACCGCCGCCGTCGTTCAGTCGACGCGGCGCTCTCTCCTCATCAGACTGGGCCTCCTGAAGGTTTTCTCGGATCGAGGCTCCTCGTGACCTCATTTTCATGTTCTAATTGTTTTATTGTTCGCTGCTCATATTTAATATTTAAACGGCGTCAACCTGAGAGAACAAAAACGTTTTCTGATGATCGGGCGTCTTTACAGAAACTTCTTTTGTCGAGTCTTGAGTTGAGATATGAAGCATCAAAGACTGGATTTATCCCAGTTTGGTGTCACAGAAGCAAATCCTAACTAACTGTCTTCATCTCAGGAAATCCTGCAAATTCAATCCAACATCGCTTATTCCTTTTAAGTCTGTTACCTAGCAACCAACACTTTATATCTCATCTCCCCGAGTTAAGCTTTAGAAATGTTTTTTTTTTTTTTAAACAAATGGAAACACATTGAAACATAAAAAAATCCAAAGATGTTCTTTTTGGTAAATTTACACTTAATATTATGACTACAGTACCGTTAGCTACCGTTAGCTGCCATTAGCTGGTGGGTAAGTTAGCTACTTTGGCTAATATCTGCAACTCAGGCAGCGTCCGTAATTCAGCCCCGGTGTTATCTGTAGACCCGGGGCCATGTTTCAGACATTTAGTCATTTGCAGAGCCTGACTGACTGTTTGGTAACCATGGTAACTGGGACTCCCAAGTTTAAATTCCTAGCTGAAGATAGGTTTTATAGTTTTACACAAGCGCTATCGTCCCGACTTTACAGAATCTGAAATAAACTCTCCAAACTTCAAGTTAACTTTAAGTTTTACACCTTTACTAGCAGCCAACTTCATGACTAGCTAACAGTAGTGTTAGCTAACAGTAGCTAATAGTAGTGTTGGCTAACTGTAGCTAACGGTAGTGTTAGCTAACTTGCTGAATTTGTATGGCTGCTCTTTTATTGCGTTGACACGGTCTTTTATTTCCTGAGTTAGTTAGTTAGATTTAAAGTGTTTAGGTTTCTCTACAGACGTTAGCGACCTCCCGCTCCTCTGTTTCAGTGAATTTAAAAAGTTACATGTTGTTTTGTTCAGTGACAGAGAAGCAGCCATGTTGGATTAAGTCTTCAGGATTTCTTATCTGAAACAAGATTCCTAAAGATAATTAAAATTTGCTTGTCTAATAAAATTGATAAGGAAAGTCTTATCTTAGACTCTTCATATCTTAAGATACAAGAGAGAAAGTTTCTGTAAAACGACCCCTGATCAATATCTCCTGATCAATGAACTCCTGACCTCAGGTTAACAGTCAGCATCAAAATATGAGCAACATTATTAGAAGGAGAATCAATTAGTTCCACCTATTGTCCTCTCTGGGCTCCTGTACTCAGCAGCCACGAACAAACAGTCTTATTTATCGTCTCGCTTCAGCTCGTCGTTTGATTGGTTGGCTCAGTTCTCACCTGTGATGATGTCAGCAGCGGCTGGTTTTTAAGGAATCTGGAGTGATTGTAAATTTGTAAACTTGTTTTTTTTGTTTGTTTGTTTTTCAGTGTTTCCATATTTGGATTTGTTGTTCATTTAAAACTAGAAACTGATTAGTTGGCTGTTTATATGTAGATAAATATGAAAAACAAAGTTTAAAAAAAGTTGCACTATTTTATTACTTTTTATAAAACTTCACGGCGGAACATTTTCCAAACGTCAAGTGAACGTTTGTCTTTGTTTGGAGAGTCGGTGTGAGGACGGACTGAAGCAGTTTGGAGGACATTAAACTGATGTGTCATGTTGATCGTTCGAGTGCTGAATGCATTAAACACATTTCATGTTCCTCCAATAAACAAATGTGACAAACTCGACTCTGTGGAATGATGTCAATCGTGATGTCATCAGACAAGGTGACCGTGCACGTTTCTGACCTTGCTCAGAGCCGTTTCCTGTTTTGTTTCTTGGACTACAGATTGAGACGTGACGGCGGGATGTCGGTTTGTTTTCCTCTCGTCGCTCTTCGGTTGCCGTGTTTCGTTCGGCTGCGGCGAAACAGGAAGTCCGCCATCAGGAAAAACTCTCTGCACATTCTGATGGAGTTTTATTTCAGTTCTAACCTTTAAGTCAAAATTCAGAGAAATGTCAGAATTCTGAGAAGAAAGTTTTGACTTCACTTTTAGAACTTTTTTAGAATTTCTCTCAGACTTTGGTTCTTCTTCTCAATTCGCACTTTAAACTCAATCTTGACTTTATTCCCTGAATTTGGACTTTGTTCTCAATTCAGACTTTTGTTTTGGACAATTCAGGAACAGAACTTTTGAACCTTTTGAAGGAAAACTGCAGCATCTCTGCTATATTATACATTTATTTACTTTCTGATGGCAATTAATAAATACTTAGACATTTATAAATATTCACATTGATCTCCAGGCTTCAGAGACTCGAGCGGCTCTGACAGAAACACACCTGCAGACGGACGTCGAAGAGTTAAAGTCAATCAGCTGATCAGTAGAACAGTTCTGGTTCTACACCTGTTCAATAAACCAGGTGTGTTCATCAGACAGTTTCTCCCTCGGCCTCCGGTCTCTGGGCTAAGCTAACAGGCTAACACCTGTACCCTCAGGGATGACCAAGATGTTAATCACGTGACTCTGGAAGACAGATGACATCACAGTGGGCGGTGCCCGGTCTCCAGCAGCAGAGCCTCCAGGGTCAGCCTGGTCTGAGGGGGCGTGAAGGGCTGGTGCAGCCAGCAGGACAGGTAGACCATGCAGAGGTCAGAGGTCGCGGTGTGAGCCAGTTCCTCCAGGATCAGCTGCTTCAACTTCAGTTCCTGACGGAAAGACTCCAGCAGAACCCGAGATGACTCCTCTGAAACGAGAAGAACCGCGTGAGACACCGGAGGACTCCCCTGGTTATGAGACGTCTGCTGACATCAGTGAGTCCCTTATGAAGACGCTCACAGCCGGTGTGTCACGGCGAACAGGTAAACTCACCAAACAGTTTGGTGTTCCAGCTGTGAAACAGAGGAAACTTTCTTCCTTCGGGTCCAAAGTGAAACTCCTCCAGATCCTGAATGCCTAGCTGTGATGTCATCAGACGCTCCATCTTTGTCACCACGGCGACCTGAAAACATCAGAAACAAACACTGGCTGTATAAAGTTTGTTCTAGATATTATAAACTGTGACTCGACTGAGCGTGTGCAGGAAGAGTCACCATTTTGTCGATGACGTCCTGCAGTTTGCAGCACTCGTCCTGCAGCTCAGCGCCACCTGTCTGCTGCGACAGAGCAGACGAAGACGATGAGGGTGATGAAGACTCGTCCACCAGCAGCAGCTGATCGCCCTGAGAACTGATGGAGAGACAAGTGATTAAAACAGTAAAAAATTTTCCTGATACAACGAAAACTAAAACTAAATGAAACTTGAGTAATTAAACTCATCAAACTCACCGTGACAGCCTCATGTTTACGATGTTTCCCGCCACACTGAATCCTTCATCGTTGAGTTTTTCCCACCTCATCATCAGGTTGTGCCAGTCAGCAGCATTGTCTTTGATCTTTCGGGCACTTCCTGTGACAGCAGAGCACTTCCTGTTTGCTGACGTCGCTGTGATGTCACCTGGCTGACCTGAGAGACGCACAGACATGTTTACGACCAAAGTTATTTGTTTTCATAGTTTTAGTCTCACAGAGAATAAAGTGTAGAGACACCTGGAGGTGGACAGACGTGGACAGACAGACGCGGACAGACAGACGTGGACAGACAGACAGATGTGGACAGACAGACGCGGACAGATGCAGACAGACAGACGTGGACAGACAGACAGATGTGGACAGACAGATGCAGACAGACAGACGTGGACAGACAGATGTGGATAGACAGATGCAGACAGGCGGACAGACAGACGTGGACGGACAGATGTGGACAGACGTAATAAGGCTGAAAACAACGTAAAAGATGTAACAATGAAAAATGATCTGTGGAGGTTCTATCCAGAACGTCTCTACCTTTCTAAGGGTGCTAACAAGAATCCACCCATGGGGTTCTACTGAGATCCTTCTTTATATTCCAAGGGTTTTATCTAGAACACATGCAGAGTGTTCTACCAAGAACCTTTTTATATTATGATAGAAAGAACTCTTGACAAACCCTTTTCTTCCAAAAATGGTTCTTCAGAAGAAAATAGTTCTGGGTAGAACCACAGCCCTTCAAGAAGAACCTTTGGGAACCCTTATTTCTAAGAGTGGAGCCTCTGAAACAAATAAAGAGCTTCATGTTTCACATGTTTTTGTAACAGTGGATCGATTAGATTTTACATGATTGATCAAATTATTAACATCCAATTAATCAATTATCGATAGATTGTTATTATCCCTAGTGTGTTCACTTCGCTGAGACGGAGTTCAGACAGGATTAAGTCTGGTCGATGTAAAGTCTAACTAAGACTGACTGAGCAGTTCGGACCAGGATCAGTAAAGCTGTTTAACACGCGGAGCCTCGTGCAGGTTTCATCCTCTCATCAATAAATCTATCGATCACAGGTTACAGGAACACCAGACAGAGCTGCGGGTCGATGATCGATCATGTGATCATGTGCGGGTTTGTAAATAGTCACTCACCTTCCATCTGATCGATAAATCTTCTCAGCTCCACATCGAGCTGTGCACTTCCGCATTTCTTCTTCGTCTTCGTTTTTCTGCTGCCGCGCTTCTTCTTCTGTGGTGGAGCTCCTCCTCCACGGCGCCTCAGCGCCTCCTGCTGATCGAGAACTTTAACTTGTACTTTTGGTTTCTTTGAGTCCATTTACACTTAATATTTTCCATACAAAATAAAAAAAGATAAAATGATTTAAAATATATTTGATTATTTTAACCGCTAGTTCCATTTTTATCATAAAAACAATTAAATAAATATCTTTTTTTCCCTAACAGCTGAACTGCAGTGTTTTAAAGAAATGTTCTACTTACAACAAAATAACAAAAACATTCCTAAAATAAATTACTATTAATGAATATTTTCGGCTTCATTACTACAAAAGAAATTATATTTTCATATTTTCACATAATTTTGCGAACACCTGGTTAACTGGATTAATTAAATGTTTTGTTTCTTTGTTTGCTGTGGCTCTCTTTTTTTATTTTTTGGTCTGTTAAGCTAATAAAATCTAACAAAATTAAATCAAATTTACCTCAAACGCACCACCTCATGGCAATAAAGACCGGAAGCTGCAACAGCAAACCTTTTCTGAATCTCTGGAATTCTATATTTCTTGAATATTTTTAATTAAAAGTCTGTTTTCATTTGTGTCACAAACAAAATATTATTATTTTTAAACCCAGCTGTCAGTAAACAATGTTTTATTTTATATCTAAGTTCCAAATTGAACTTCTGTGTTGAGAAAATGTGTTTATTAAATTATTACTTATTAATTGATGATTATTAAAACATAATTTATCTTTTCTTTGTTTATAATATTTCATCTAACTGTCGTAGGATCATGTTTAACGAATCAGAATCTAAACACATTCAGTCCGTCTTGACAATCTCAGTTACAGTCTGCTCCTTTTAAGGGGTCATTTTTATTAAACTGTCCCTGACGTCATTTACTGACAGTGACGTCATCACGTGGACGGGATCTTTTATAGCTAAGAAGAGGTCTCACTCTGTGTCCTGTCCGAGAAACAAGATCAACGTGAGACAAAACACTCACAACATGCGATCTCTGCTGTTTATTATATTCACGCGCGTGCATTAAATATTATAAATATCACTACAACATCCTGAGCTCAGCAGAAACAGTCAGAGTGAGACATCTCTCCGCTGACACACACTCTCTGCTCACTGACACAGCCGGAAGTAGCAGCAGCAGCAGCAGAAGAAGAAGAAGAAGAAGAAGAAGAAGAAGCAGGAGAAATGTGGAGAGTCACACATCGTCAGAAATGATCAATAATCGATTCATTGAACTGATGTGGCAGTCAGATCTCAGTGTCAGTTGTTGACGTGTTGTTGACGTGTTCTCGCCGTGATGACGTCAGTGCTGCAGCTTCCTGCTGAGCTGTGGCTGCAGGTGTTCAGCTTCCTGTCCTGGAAAGACAAACTGAGCGTGCGCTGCACCTGCTCTCACTTCAGACACCTGCTGGACAAGTCCCGCCCCCTTTGGCGAGGTTTCAGTGTCGTGCTGCGTCAGTTCTCGCGGTACAACCATCCGTTCTGGCGCAGCCTGGCTCAGAGGCACGTGGGCAGCGTGTCAGTGCGCTCAGGTAAGAGGAAATACCTGAAGCAGCTCTCTACCTGGCTCCCTGCTCTCGATGCCCTGCGATTGGACGACTGGAGGGAAGGCGGAGTTGATGAGCTGAACCTGTTCCACTGGCTGCAGCGTCTGTCCATCACTTCTTGTTCCACACCACTGAAGAGCATGGACTTCCTGTTTCCTTTAAGTTGTCAGCTGACGCAGCTCAGCCTTTGTAACGTGCTGCTCACCTGCTCCGCATCTCACCTGCTGGCCGCCATCAGTCAGCTGACCCGTCTCACCTCGCTGCTGCTGCATCACGATGGCAGTCTGAGAGTCCCGACGCTCAGCGGCGTCCTGACCCACCTGACTGAGCTCAAACACCTGTCCTGGACCATGATCACCTACAAGACGCTGTCACATGACTTCTTCAGCCCCGCCCACCTCACAGGTAAAGACACAGACACACACACACAGATAAACGGTTAGTTAAACAGTTAATCAGGTGTGCTGACAGGTGTGATGTTGTCTTTCAGCAGGTGACGGCACTCTGCAGCTGACTGACCTGCAGTTGTTGAACTACGACGCCGTGGTGACACAGGAAGTTCTGCAGCCTTTGTCCCGCCTCCGTAACCTGTCAGTCTTCCACCTGTACTCCGTACCTGGACCCACCTGTCACCTGCAAACATGGCTGATGTCACTACCGCAGCTCCGCAGCCTCAGTGTGCACGGTGGGTCTCATCATACTGTCACTCTACTGTCACTCTACTGTCACTGTACTGTGATTCTATTGTCACTGTACTGTGATTCTACTGTCACTCTACTGTTACTCTACTGTCACTGTACTGTGATTCTACTGTCACTCTACTGTTACTCTACTGTCACTGTACTGTGATTCTACTGTCACTCTACTGTTACTCTACTGTGAGTCTACTGTGATTCTACTGTCACTCTACTGTTACTCTACTGTGAGTCTACTGTGATTCTACTGTCACTCTACTGTGATTCTACTGTGTGTCGGCTAACATCAGCTCCAGGTGAACCGTGTAGTTTACCTGCACGCTCTGTCATCCTTTTCAGTCTGAACAGTTGAAACATTTGCTGAGTTGTCATGTTTTATTAATTTTATTTTGTTAATGTGTGATGTTTGTTTTGCTCGGTGTGAAGTGTCACAATTTCAGCAGCGTTTAAAAATCTGATTTGGTGACTGTGAACTGTGATTCTGACATGCAGTGATGTCATCATGACCTCACTCTGTCTGTCCAATAGGAGGCCATCCTCTGGTGATGTACGCCGACCTGCTGCCATCCTCCCTCCTCAGTCTGACTCTGTGTGTGGATCTGCAGCCTGAAGACCTGCAGGTGGTCTCACACAGAGCTCCTCACCTGGAACACCTGCACCTGGAGCCCTGGGGCTCCTCCTCCAACCTGGTCAGGCTCCTCCCACAGCTGTTCCCTCACCTGAGGACGCTCCGGATCAGGTGAGTCACTGTAAGAGAAAGGGAGGGAAAAACTGTGTGGTGAGTAACTAGTAACGACCAAAGGAGCAGACAACACTTTGCAGGAAGGAAACTCAAGCAGAACTAAAAGCATGAAGTTAAAACCAAACACGCAATAAAAAACATTTAAAAGTGTCAGATGTTACATTTGATTAAAATCAATCAAAGTTTGACTCGACTTTTATTGGTTAAATAAACAAAAACTACAGAAGGAAACATACAGTAACCATAGCAACCTGCTGGTTGACCTCGTGTTTCTGTGTTTCAGACACCATCACGTGTCAGACGATGACTTCCTGTGTCTGCAGCAGCTGCAGCGTCTCCACACTCTGGAGGTTCTCGATTCGTTCTACAGGCCCGACCCGAGGGACCCGAGCTGGGTCGTCTACGAGCCGAGTCCTCGTCTGCTGCGGCTGATCTCTGACCTGCAGAAACTGACCAGTCGCAGAGTCCGAGTCCTCACCAGCTCGCACAGAGACCCGCTCACCTGCCACTGCGTCTGATTGTTTGAAATATTTATTTTATATATTTGAACTAAATGTGCCTTTTTGTGTGTGACTGCTGTCAGCTGCCGTCACTGCTGCATGATGGGTAAAGTTGTTCAGCATCATCAGATCAAAGAAAACTCCATAATTTCAAGGCAACTGTCTTCATTAAATTAAATTAATATTTTATTTTGGGTCGTGAATCAAACTTAAACTCTTTTGGGATAATTTATTTTTCTTCAGGGAAAAACTCGAATCTTTGAGTTGTAGAAATAAAAAAATATGTTGTACTGTACGCTAAAACTGTGCTTAAAAATTGTTGAGTAAACTCATTCAAGTGAATATTGATTAATAATTGAATAGTTTCAATTGCAACTATTTGTTAAAAACCCAAAACTAAATTATCTCAACAAAACATTACAGCTCAGCACAAGTTTTTTGTTCATATATGTAAAATTTAAAACTCAAAAAGAATATTTGTCTTGAAGTTTTTTTAGAGTATTTTAGTAAATGTTTTAAAAAGTCATGAATTTGATCTCTTAATGTATGAAGTCATTCATGTTAATTATATTAAACATCAGTGAACACAGAGCCTGTGGGCGGAGCCATGACAGTTTCTGCTCCTCGCTCCGCTGCTTTAGTTTAAAGTGAAGCCTGTCGGCCAGAACGCACCATAAACTTCAGTATCTACACGTCAGTTTTCTTAATGAACTGATGTATTGATCTACTTGATCCACAGTGAACATATAGATGAGGAGATATCCTGTTCCACTTGAAGTAAATACAAACTGACGCAGTGAAAAAATAAGTTCTCTCTGCACTACAAACTGTCTTTTAAAAAGATTTTAAGTGTCATAATCAGCTGGAAGTGTTCGTCATCCTCCACAGCATCAGTCATTTTTGTTAAAGTGAGACGATCAGATCAGATCCACCAAACGTTACTGTGGCTCGTCTGAAACTGAAATCCTGGTGCTGTTCCTGATCCGAGGGGAAAAATCTTCACTTTTATTCAGATCAGTCTATATAATGAATAAATGGTTTTTGATATTCATGTTTTCGTATTAATGCAGCAGAATCACTGAGGACATGAAGAGGAGAGACACAGTCTGGACTCTTCATCATGACTTACAGTAACGCAGCACAGAGACAAACGTTTCATGGAGGAGACGAGCGTCTGTCTGTTACCGAGACAGATATTTTAGTCTGCGGTGTATAAAGTTTTAAATCATGTCAACACTTCATTAACACTTGATAAAGTATTTAAAAGTACACAAACTGGACTTGAAGTAAAATGCACGTTCACCTCCACATTATTATCATCCGTTAGTTTTACAGAGTTGATAAACCACCGTGACCTCAGGTTCTTTTTTAAAATACTTTGTGAACTCGAGACATTGGTCACACTCGCTCCCCGCTCAGCTCACACTGATTACAATCATTAAAAATTATTCATTATTTCTGGGTAAAATAAATGGCTGCACGTTTGAAGGGGTGCAAAGGGGCGGGACCTAAGCAGATCAATACCACCAAGACACTATAGAATATGTTGCTTTGGAAAAACAGATTAGGCTCCTCCACACTTGTATTTACATGTTTCATTAAAAAAAATAGTCTGGTTGGAACAATTATGTGTCCGATATCTTTATTCTACAAAAAAGTTATGAGGTCACTTAGTTTCACAGAGACGTCTCCATGGCGCTCAGCGCTGGATAAAAGTCTGGTTCCTCACATTCTGCTACAGAGGAGACAAGAAAACAAAAACACCACCCTGCTTTATTTGCATTTCTTTAAACCAATCAAACAGCTCAGGTGGAGCCAAGCCCAGGAAGCAGCAACGATGCTGCTGAAAAAGTTTCCAGGAGGAACTTTTTTTTTTCCTGGAACATTTCAGGTGAAAATGACATCACTGTTAGCTTGTTTATGTTCATACCGTTAGCCTCCCTGGTGCCAATTTGTTATAAACAGCAGACTGACAACTGAAGACAAATACAGAAAACATACTTTTTATTTTGAAAATTACAAACACTTCCTGTTCAGGTATTTACAGCTGAAAAAACAAAATAAGATTTATATATAAAAAAAAAAGACAGCCTCTTCTTCCTGCATTCATGCAGTCCATTATTCAACTCCCAGAATGCTTTGCATTCAGACAAGCGTGGCAGTGGGCGGAGTCTGACAGTTTCCTCTTCACCTCTTGATCTGTCATCACTCTGACGCATCACCGTCTTTCTGTTTCTTCTTCTTTTTCTTCTTCTTGGCGCTTTCAACAACCTGCAGGAGACAAACTTCATGAGTGGACTGAAACTGAAGTTTTAAAACTTAAATTTGATTTATGACATCACAATGCAAGAAAAAAAAAGATCTTGAATAAAATTAAATTCCAGACTGTAGGAACCCTGGTTACTTCAATCATCTTCACTTTAAACTCACCTCTGTCTCAGGCTCCGCCTCCTCAGGCTCTGCTGCTGCTGCCTCCTCAGGCTCCGCCTCCTCCAGTTTTGCCCTCTTCTCTTTCTTCTTTTTCTTCTTCTCTTTCTTCATGTCTTCCGCAGATGGCGTGTTGGGCGTCGTCGTGGCTTCACCGTCGCTGTCTGTTGCTTCTCTCTTCCTCTGCAGAGCACAGAGGTCAAGGGTCAGAGAGCGTTTTACGGCCTCCTAAAACCGACTAAAACATCCTGTACCGCCCACCTGCTGCCTCACCATCATGTGACATCACTGACTGACCGGTACAACACCTTTTAAAATGTCAGGTGATCTATCTATCTACAGTTTGTATTTCAGATCTCTCCCGATAACCAGTTTGAACCAGATTCTACCAGTAACTTGCACCTGTTCAAACAGTTAACCAGTTTAAGAATCCAGTCTGACTGCAGGGGGCGCTCAAGTCCAACTGTTGAACCATTTCAAACAGTCACATGACTGGTCCCCTGATAAGGTGAGCTTACCTTTGCTGTAGTGTCACATGACTCTTCTGTTGCCTTGGAGACGCTGTCAATCAAAACAAATACTTTTTAATGAAGGTTTTAAACATTATCTCAACATTTAAATTGAACATGCAGAGCAGTATGATGTCACCACTCAGTGTGACATCACTGGTCATGATGATGATGACATCACTGTCTTAAGGGGAGCTGCAGCTCAGCGAACAGCAGAGCAAAGAGGCTCACACCTGAAAGTTTCTGTAGCAGACTGACTCCCTCAGAGAGCACAGCAGCTCGGTGAGGGATAACTGTCTGCGCCCGGGACGCGCCCCACCGCCTGCGCCCGGGAGACACCCGAGACAGGCCCGACTGTCCCTAGAGCACCTGTCTACCACCAATATGCATATCTGCCCCGCCCTCCTCAGGTGAGCGTACCTGTAGTCGACGTATTGGTTCTTCCAGTCGTCCGGCGTGCTGCCGTTCGGTTTCCCGTGTTTGTCGAGGAGTCCCTTCTGGATCATGAGCTTCTTTTGACTCGCCTGGTAAAAACAAACTCGTTAACACTGACAATTTATTTATGAGGTCTCAACAGGAAGTGATCGATAACTGAAGGCGTACCTTCGGTCCCAGGCCCCACTTCCGAGGATACGTATCTCTCTCCATGATGACCCTCTTTATCTTCGCCACAACGCCATGATCACAGGTGGAGATCACAGCTGTCGTCATCAGAGCCACAGCTGGAGGAGAACAGCCTCGTTAATAATTTAAATATTAAAGATGATTTTATCTGACTCATTAATCTGAAACGAGTTCTACTCCTCAGTGAAGCCATCAGGAAAGGGTGATAGATAGCAGGTCATCACAGCCCAGAGAGCTACTGACGCTACTCCAGTCATCATGTGGCCACACCCACACACACACCTGTGTACCGCCTTACCTGTGCAGATGGCCTCGCCCTTGGTCGTTATGACGACAATATCCTGGTTCAGCTCGATGCCGTCTTCATACCTGAGGACACCCGGCAGCATGATCTTAGCCCCGTAACAGATGGCGTTCACCTGGAGACACGACGACAGTTATTTTTCTTTGTTGGTATAAATCTAGTTAGAACACTGGATTGTGTCATAACCGATTCATTGATTGATCGCTGCAGCTCTAATCTCATCAGCAACAAAAATCCAGCATCTGTCATGTTCTGCTCACGAGATTTAATCTGAAAGCCATCAGGAAAGGGTGATAGATAGCAGGTCATCACAGCCCAGAGAGCTACTGACGCTACTCCAGTCATCATGTGGCTTCACACACACACACACACACACACACACACACACACACACACACACACACACACACACACACACACGATGAACAAGGACAATGAAGACTCACAGCGCTGTCCTTCATCACGAGGCGTTTGTGGGACACGAGCAGCTTCTCCAGAGGGAAGATGACTCTCCTCAGGTACGACTCGTCTTTGTTGTGATCGAACTGCCACTGAGCGTCCAGCACGTCGTGCATCGTAACCATGTGGTCCTGACAAAGACAAGACATGATGTCAGTGTGATGTTATCAGCGACAGAGCGAGGTCGTGATGATGTCAGCAGCGGTGAGGTTCCACAGTGTCTACAGGTGATGTAGTCTGCGTCTCTGCTGCAGCTTTCTGTTCCAAAGTTCAATTAACAGACCCGCACCGAGCAGCCGGCCTGAACTCAACAACTTTGAGATCGACCAATCAGGTCACAGCTCAACGGGAAGTGATGCTGACCTTCTCGCCCAGCACGCCTGACCGGACCCGTCGCAGCTCCTGCATCTGACCGCCGACCCCGAGCATCAGGCCCAGGTGGACGCACAGAGTCCTGATGTACGTCCCCGCCTCGCAGCTCACCCAAAAGATTCCTGCAACACAGTCATGTGACCTGTGACATCACTGAACTGCAACCCCACCGTTCCAACACAAAACCCCAAACAAAAAAAACTTCTCAGACTGAACAGTTTGCATTTTAAATTCTCTGACATTAAAACCAATTGAAACAACTTATCGATCAATCAAACTCATCGATCAGTTAGCAGTCGATTTAACGTTATAAAAGATTTGATTTGCTGATTTAAACCTGTGAAAACTAAAACCTGAACCAGAGTCTCTGATGGAAGAACTAACGATCAACATGCACATATTGATTATTAGGTATTGATAAATGATCCTACCCAGCCTCCTCTCAGGGTCGTATTCGATCAGTTTGCTCTCGTAGATCGTTCGGACTCTCAGCTGACGTTTCACGGCGGCGATCAACGGTGGCCGCTGAAACAGAGCGCCGGTCAGCGTCTCCAGCGCCTGCAGACAAAAGTCAGCGGGGGGTCACATGACAGACACACAGCCGACCAATCAGAGCGAACAATCTCAGTTTCTATTGATTAAACTACAGGCCTGTTTGTACTGAACAGAATCACGTCTCATTCTGAAGTTACAGAAGTGAAAAGTGTTCCATCGCCAACCAAACTCCATATGTGAAATCACTAATTCTACCTCACAACACAGGAGTTGTTGGTCTCCTGCTGCCTTTCTTGGTTGGTTTGTTTGTGTTAATGTGCGACTTTGATGAGGCCGAATTAAAGTTTTAAAACACCAAAGTCACACAATAACACAAACAAGACCAACAACTCCTGTGTTCTGAAGTAAAAATAGTGATTTTGTCAGTGGAGTTTGGTTGGTTCTTGTTTCAAAATGGTTTCAATCAGTTTATCAATCAAATCGATCAGCCTTCCAGCAGAAGTTCTCACACTCACCCGAGCCAGAGTGTGTTCACTCTCTATCGCATTGTGCAGCCGAACGATCCCCACATACTCTTTACCTGCAACACACACAGAGAGTAGTGAGGGGGGCTGCTGGGTTTTACTGTGCTCACACGCCTGCCAGCCGGGTGGAGACGTTCACCATCACAGAGATTAGTTAAAGGACAGTTTTACAAGCTCTTATTCCGACAGCAGCAACAAACAGGAAGTGGTCGTCTCTGTACCGGCGCTCTGCTGGGACTTGACCAATCGCGTGGCTCGATCCACACAGACGATCAGACAGCCGGTGACCTTTGGGTCGAGCGTCCCGCTGTGACCCGTCTTCTCTACCCGCAGGATCCTCCTGATCCACGCCACGACCTCGTGAGACGACGGGTTCGCTGGCTTGTCCAGGTTGATGAAGCCCGACCTATCAGGAAGCAGGAAACGCGATCAACATGATTGGATGTTTCTATTTAAAGAGCCCAGAGTGGTGTTAGCATGTTAGCTTAGCATTTACCTGACATAATCCTGGATGTTCCTCTTCAGTGGGTTGCTGCCGCTCGGTAGAGGAGTGTAATGAGCCGTCCGGATGTTCAGTTTATCAAAATTCTGCAGGAAACAAAATTAAACGTCAGACTGTTTGTAGGTTTGTCGACTTCCTGCATGAAGAGGATCGACAGGAAGTCAGAGCCAGACTCTTACTTTGGTAGTCCTGTCCATCTTTTGTCTGCAGCTCATTGATTGCTCTGAAAGCTCAACTGCTCGATTAATAATTTAGATTTTTAACATTTTAAATTGAATTTTCTATTCTATTATTTAGTAATTCATTCTACACAAATCTATTATTGACTCATTAATTATGAAAACATGAATAACGTAAATTTTTTGACTGATTATTGTGACCTAAACGGATAAATGTGTTCTGGTTCCCTTAAAGTCTCAGCGTCATGTGATCAGAACAAGAAATCGTCTTGGCGGACGTCCGGTCGAGTCCTTCTCTCCATGTGGTTTCCGGTCATTGTCCAGCAGAACGCCGGAACGATGTCGGAACCACGGCGGAGAGGCCCCGCCCCCAGAACGGGAGCAGAGGCACAGACCGCGACGAGACGGGCGCTCAGAGAATGGATAAACTGATTCATCACTTCACAGGCTGAAGACTCCAGGACAAGTTACAGATTATAAAGATGTCAGACTGGATAAACAGATTCATCTCTTCATACACCGACGCCCTCCACCAGAATCATGATTCCATTTTTATTTTCAGTTTTATCTGTCAAACGTTCAGTAGATTTTAGTTCAACAGTTACCTTCAGCAGCAGGGGCCACTGGGACGTGTCCAGAGAGGCGACTTTAGACTCTGGTTTGATGAAGAAGTCTCCGCTCTGTTGGATCTCCTGCTCAACAACAAACAAACGGTTTTCATTTCATCCAGAGGAAAAAAAAAACACCTCGGCTGGTTTCATTAAAGATCGTCGCACTCACCCCGACTTCATCGTCGCCAACTTTCTTCACCTTCTTCTTCTTCTTCACTGATACTGCAGACACACAATCACACAAACAGATTCATTATGATGGGAAAAAAAAACACAACCCGAGGTTAAAAATCAGATATGTTCAGAGATGAGAAAACTTTCATTTTATCACTTTAAATGTGAGTTAATCTGAATTCGGGACACATGAAAGTAAAATGTTGGGACACAAATTGGGATCTTATCGTACTGAACTGTGAAAATAGCTGCTGCAATATTACATTTATTTTTATTATTCTTCATTTTATAAAAGGCCGACCTCCGACTGTTGCAACTATAAATAATTTACACGTTCACTGTCAGACTCCTGATATTTTTTGCACATGCTCGGGTCACGGCTTCTACTGTTACTGCATAACTTTAAACTTTAAATTCAGAGTGAAAAAGCAGCTTTACACATCAAGTTTCTTAATAAAGGACAGTTATTGCAATAAATATCAAATCATTGATTTCTTCATCATGGTATTACTGTACCGCAACTTTTTAGTGTTGCGTCTCTATTGACTGCAGTTAATTTAACCAACTAAAAATACATTTATCAATGAATGTTTCGTTCTGCAGTTTCTCCAGAACTTTCATAGAACTAATGTGGCGAAGAAGAAGAAAGATCTGCAGATCAGGACGTCTCTGCAGGACGTCAGAGTTCTGTTTTGTTGCAGTTTTAAATGTTTTTCAAAGCTTTTTCTCTTTGAATATGTGACAGTATTTGATTAATCAGGCAGCCCCGATCTGAAATTTAGGAGATGCTCGAGAATCTTTGGCAACTGGTGATTTCAATTCTGTCTCATGTTTCATCTCAGTTTCTTTAAAGTTTTTCGGATTATTGAGGATCTGGTTTTCCAGAGTTGGGACCAACAGGATTTATCTCGCTGTGAATAACAAATATGACAATTTCATTTAAAAGATTCAGGATGAAACACCACTGAAACCATCTCTTCACTAACCTTGAAAACACAAGTTAATTTACTAAACTTTGTACAAACGCTTAAGTTTAAATGTGAATAAATCTGAATTAAAGAGAAAAGTCTTAAATGATCTAAATATTTAAAAGTTTGTTTTCATTTGTATTGAGTTTCTTTAATGTTTGTTTCAGCTTATTATTTATTAACGAGGTCCTACAGAAGCAGCCCACGTGGACTCTCCCACAACACGTGGTTGTTAGCATCATGCTAGCATGCAGAGCTAACAGGCCAGTGTGAAGTGTTCAAACAACCCAGAATTGATCAACATGAGACACGGCAGAGATCGATCCAGGAAATTGATCTGAGTTTGACGATCAATAACAGATCGACTCAGCAGAGACGCTCAGGTTGATTCTCGATACAGTTAAACGTGTCTGACAGTTTGATTTCTAACCGGTTCGTTTCTGCACATTCAGAACTCGCCTCAGATTTTGGTCGTATCTGAGCCTCCACACGTGTCTCCTGCAGGAGGAGTGAACAGGCCCCCCGGCTGGAAAACCTCCAACAGTCTCCACATTACTGAGAGTTTATACACGAAACGGGCGCCGAACTGTCAACCAGCAGCGTGTGGGTTCAAAACCACAACGAAACACTGAGTGACTTTAATTAAAATATTCGCGCATGTTAAAATAACTTTTTTCTGTATGGAGTTTGGCGACAGACGCAGACATAAAGAGCGCGAGGACGAGTTTAAAAAGCGGACAGTAACAGACTCTGTTCGCGCTCTTTAACCAGCTTCGGTTAAACGGTACGTTATTAGTGCAAATGTTAAATTAGAAAAGGTTAAGATGTTTCCAGAGAAACGTGCAGCACACTCACCTTCTGTGTCCGCCATCTTGAACTGAGAGACTGAGCGCACGGAAACACTGCGACTTTCTTCTTCCGTCTCCTCCCTCTTCTTCTTCTTCTTCTTCTTCTTCTTCTTCTTCAGTGGTTTACTGGGGGTTTACAAACCACCGCCACCTACTGTACGGAGAGTGTAACATAATGATTTTATACTGAAGCGTAATGTGTAGAACCTTTAAATGTTCTATAGGCTAGGGTTCCACAAGAGTTCTTCCTGAAGGGCTGTGGTTCTACCCAGAATAATTTGCTTCTGAAGAACCCTTTCTGGAATAAAGGGTTTGTGAAGAAGATTATTGATTGGGTTCTTCATAAAATCCTTGGAATACAAAAACGTTCTCAGTGGAACCCCCTGCAGGTGTTCTAGATAAAACCCCCCGAATATAAATACGTTCTCAGTAGAACCACCTGGGTAGGTTCTTGTTGAAAGTGGAAAGGTTCTGGATAGAACCTCCAGGGAATAATAATGATAATAATAATAATAATAGAAGAAGGAGAATAGCTTTTATTTAAATAGCACCTTTTATACATGACATGCAACTCCAAGTGTTTGATAGTATGTAGTTAAAAACAACAACACGGAATAAAAAACAAAACAAATATGCATAAATTCCTAAATTAAATAAAATGAAGAAGAATGAAAAATTGAAAGTATTGCATTAAAAAACATATAAAGGGAATTACAAAAGGTAAATTCTTAGAACTATAAGATCTAATAAAAAACAGAAAACTGCAGGTAGTAAAAGTGACAGAGCAAACTAGACATGTACTTCATTATTATTATTATTATTATTACAGACAATGGTATTCAGAAACCTTTGGCCATATTCTGTGTCTTTCAGATGAATCATGTCAGTCGTCTTGACAACAAACACACTCAGTAACATTATGCTTTTTTTGTTTAACAAGAGCCACAATTCAAAATAACGCGACAGACAGTTCAAGTTAACAGCATTTCCACAATCTGATGATCTTATCCTCCATCTTTAAAGGACTGGAAGTGAAGGGAGTCTACAATGTAAACAAGGAAACTTTTCAATCAATTTGAATATCCTTAAATACCACTGTTACAACAATTACTAATGAATTTATTACGATAAATGTAAAGTAATGATTTTCGACAGCATCCCCCCGGGGATTGTGATTGTGATATATAATTAGTGGGAATGATCTTTTTTCATTAGAACTGTCATTTTTATTGAAAAAAGACATTAACATGTCCCCGATTCCCATGGTTAAGAAAATAAATATGTACATGCCTTATAAACAAAGTCAATTATTACTCTTACTAATAACTTGTGGAACTGTTGGATGAAAACCATATCATACTAGCAAACAAATAAATCTGCATTAAGTTCTGTATAAATAAAAGTGAGCCGACTGATATATTGTTTGGTCTCCAGTAACTGTCACTCTGTTTGCCTCCTACAGTGAACACAGAGACAGTGAGGCACCAGGTTTAAACCAGATCCTGAATCCAGGGTAAAGAGGTTCAGTGAATGTGGTGTTGAAGGTGTGGAGGTGGATCAGTTTGTCAGAGGAGACTTTGTAGAAGGACAGAGAGCCAGCAGGACAGTCCACATACACTGCTACTCTGTGAGAGACAGAGGAGGAGGAGGAGGAGGAGGAGGAGGAGGAGGACAGGTATGTTCCTGTGTTATTGTGCCAGACAGAGTAACCACTAACATCACAGCAGTTCAGACTCCAGGACTGATTATTCTCTCCAAACCCACAGTCTTCAACATCTCCTCTCCTGCTGATTCCTCCGTAACTCACTGATATAGAAACTCTTTCTCTCCACTCGACCTCCCAGTAACAGCGACCAGTCAGACCAGTTCTACACAGCAGCTGAGGACACTGGTCAAATCTGTCTGGATGATCAGGATATGGCTGCTCCTCCTCCACATGTGCCGCCGTCCTGTTGGCGTCAGACAGTTTGATCTTTCTGTGAACAGTGTTTGTGTCGACTGTGAGTTCACAGAAATCTGATGGACAGAAAGAGACACAACACAGCTGCAGTTATTGATCGATCATCTGTTCACTGATTTGCAGTTGGATGATGAAATCAGAGATTCGAAGATGGTTAAATGTGTGCTGCCTTTTTGTCATGAATCGAATTAAAAACACACTTACACTTCCTCAGACCTGGTCTCAACCACTGGACTCCAGCAGGCTCCACCCTGAAAGGAGGAGGAGGGTCAGAGCGATCTCTGTACAGAGATGAAACTGATGGAACCGATTTGTGGCTGCAGTTGAGCTCTTCATACCTGAGAGTGTCCAGTCTCCAGTGTGGATCCTTCGGCCTAGCAAAAAGGAGCTTCACTTCCGAGTCTCCTGGATGATTGTAGCGCAGGTCCAGCTTTCTCAGACGGGAGGGGTTGGAGCTCAGAGCTGAGGCCAGAGAAGTACAGCCTTCCTCTGTGATCAGACAGCCTGACAGACTGGAGATGCACAAAACAACACACATGCTCACATCATCTGACAGTAACTGCTGCATCAGTCACATACAAGAAGACTGTCTTAAATTTTAAATAAATCATGGAGCTAACGGTGACCATGTCATAATTATCTAAATGTTGAAGGGTCTACAGCTGTGCTAGCAGCTCTGTGAGGCTGTACAAGCTCAATGGTAACATCGGTATGCTGACAATGACAAAGCCTTAGCAGGATGTAGTGTCGGTTGCCTATTAGCATACTGGCAACAAACACAGCTGAGGCTGATAACAATGTCTTCCACATGTATTTGGTCATAGACTAAATATATTAAATTTGGTGATCCTCGCTATCATCAGGTCTTAGTTATTCATCCAGAGGGGAACATGAAGGCTTGTAACACAATTCATCACAATCCATCCAATAAATACGCTCATTTTTGGGACAACTGGCTCGACACTGTCCGAGTTTTCAAAGTTCTTGGAAATAGGGTTTAGAGAAAATTGAGAGCAATTTTAGAGTAAAGATGTAGATGAATTGAGGGATTAAAAATGATGAAAGAGATTTTGATTCTATGCCAAACTGTTCTCGAGATAACCGCGAAAATGTATAAATAATAAATTTGATTGTTTCAGCACCACCTAGACGTCTATCATCCGTCCATCTGGGGTCAGGTTGTGGTGGCAGCAGGCTAAGCAGGATATTCCAGATGTCCTTCCCCTCAACAACACTTTCCAGTTCCTCCTGGGGGACACTGAGGCATTCCCAGATGGGATATGTAACCCCTCTAGGATCTCTGGGTCCTCTGGGTCTACTCTGGGATCTCTTCCCATTTGGATGTTGCTGGAAAAACTCCACCAGGAGGATGATGATCCAGTGATCATGGTCTAAACCACCTCAACTAGCTCCTTCCAAAGTATAACAATAATGTCTCTACCTTGAGATCCCTCTGGACGTCTGAGTTCCTCACCTTATCTCTGATGCTGAGCCCAGCCACGCTACAGAGGAAACTCATTATACAAAGTTCATGACCAAAGGTGAGGGTTGGAACGTAGATCAACTGGTATGCATTGAGAGACCCTATCAGAAGCTATTGCCCCTGACAACACAGCTCCCAGGACCACAGGGACACACATTTATGTCTCCACCACCTTAAAGTGGCGATTCTTAGGGAGGGCAACTACAGGCCAATCAGTCTCATTTTAGGTGCCTGAGTAGTTGGTGGAATTTGCAACCCACAGTCCCACTTTGGTGACTTTGTGTTGCATTTTGTGCTGCAGAATCCCTTTTAGCAGAGAAAAATAATAAAGAAAGAAGAATGACAAAAAAAGAAAAAGAAAAAAAACAGGGGCCTGCAGGGAGCAGTGCTGTTTGGACCCCTAATGACGTAAAATCCTCATGGAAAGTATTGCACCGAGTCTGGGAACTACTACTGAAGATTAATTAAATCTGTTTTGACAAATCGTATCAGCAGACATGAGCCTTCACAAGTTAGCTGTTCATCCAAGAATATGATCTTTACCTGAGAGTTTCTAATGTACAGTTTGGACTCTCCAGTCCAGGGCACAGTAGATTCACTCCTGAATCCTGCAGGTTGTTGTCACTCAGGTCCAGGTCTCTCAGATTAGAGGACTGTGAGCTGAGAACTGAGGACAGAGCCTCACAGCTTCTCTCTGACAGGTTACAGCCACTCAGTCTGGTGAGACAACAGGAAGGAAACCAGTAAGAAGTTTTTTTTCCAGTTGAAAGACTGCAAAGTATTGAAGGTGTTGAAAGTAATATGTCTCAAGGTAAATAAATCCTACTCACAGAGCTTTGTTGGAGGCTTTGACCACTGGCAGCAGCTTCAGAAGAGCCTCCTCTGAAGCGGAGTATTTCTTCAGGTCAAACATGTCCAGATCTTTTTCTGATGACAGTAAGATGAAGACCAGAGCTGACCACTGAGCAGGAGACAGTTTATTTGTAGACAGCCTTCCTGAACTTAGAGACTGCTGGATCTGCTCCACCAGTGAACGATCATTCAGTTCATTCAGACAGTGGAACAGATTGATGTTTATCTCAACAGAGGGAGTCTCTTCAATCTTCTTCTTGATGTACTCGACCATTACCTGATTGATTTTTGAACGACATCCTGTCTGTGTTAGCAGACCTCGTAGGAGTGTCTGATTGTTCTGCAGTGAAAGGCCCAGGAGGAAGCGGAGGAACAAGTCCAGGTGTCCATTTGGACTCTGTAAAGCTTTGTCCACAGCACTCTGGTAGAAGTGTGTCTCTGCAGATTCCTCTTTTCTTGTTTCAGACGTCTGCAAAGTTGTTTGTTCTTCTGACAGCAGATTGACTCCAGAGTTGATGAATGTCAGATGGACATGAAGAGCAGCCAGAAACTCCTGAACACTCAGATGGACGAAGCAGAACACCTTGTCCTGGTACAGTCCTCTCTCCTCTTTAAAGATCTGCGTGAACACTCCTGAGTACACTGAGGCTGCTCTGATATCGATGCCACACTCTGTCAGGTCTGATTCATAGAAGATCAGGTTTCCTTTCTGCAGCTGATCAAAAGCCAGTTTTCCCAGAGACTCAATCATGTTCCTGTTCTCTGGACTCCAGTGTGGATCTGTCTCAGCTCCTCCATCATACTTGACATTCTTCAGTTTGGACTGAACCACCAGGAAGTGGATGTACATCTCAGTCAGGGTCTTGGGCAGCTCTCCTCTCTCTCTGGTCTTCAACACGTCCTCCAGAACTGTAGCAGTGATCCAGCAGAAGACTGGGATGTGACACATGATGTGGAGGCTTCGTGATGTCTTGATGTGGGAGATGATTCTGCTGCTCTGCTCCTCATCTCTGAATCTCTTCCTGAAGTACTCCTCCTTCTGTGGGTCAGTGAACCCTCTGACCTCTGTCACCATGTCAACACACCCAGGAGGGATCTGATTGGCTGCTGCAGGTCGTGTGGTTATCCAGAGGCGAGCAGAGGGAAGCAGTTTCCCCCTGATGAGGTTTGTCAGCAGCACATCCACTGAGGTGGACTCTGTAACATCAGTCAGGATCTCATTGTTGTTGAAGTCCAGAGGAAGTCGACACTCATCCAGACCATCAAAGATGAACACAACCTGGAACTCTTCAAACCTGCAGATTCCTGCTTCTTTGGTCTCAGTGAAGAAAAGATGAACAAGTTCCACCAAGCTGAACTTTTTCTCTTTCAGCACATTCAGCTCTCTGAAAGTGAATGGAAACATGAACTGTATGTCCTGGTTGGTTTTGTCTTCAGTCCAGTCCAGAGTGAACTTCTGTGTTAAGACTGTTTTCCCGATGCCAGCCACTCCCTTTGTCATCACTCTTCTGATTGGTTCATCTCTTCCAGGTGAGGGTTTAAAGATGTCTTCATGTCTGATTGTTCTTTCTGGTCTGTGTTGTTTCCTGGATGCTGGTTCAATCTGTCTGACCTCATGTTCATCATTGACCTCTGAAGCCCCTCCCTCTGTGATGTAGAGCTCTGTGTAGATCTGATTCAGAGGGGTTGAGTTTCCTGCTTTAGAAATCCCTTCAAATACACACTGGAACTTCTCCTTCAGGTTAGATTTGAGTTTATGCTGACAAACTCCATCAGGACTTCCTAAATGAACACACAACAAATAAGAACAAATGAAAATTTAATTCCCACAAAGAATGTACACCAAAGTTTCTCAAACCTTTTACACTTCTCTATATTTCACTTCTGCTCAGTTCAGTTCAGTTTTTATAAATGATGTTACAGGTATTTTAACCAGATAGAGGGTGATGAGGAATCAGGGCACTTCCATTCTAGCAAGATTCAGCAATAAGCTAATAGAGACGTATATGCAGTCTTCTGGAACCCCAGACAGTGTCATAAGGGTGCTGGGTTGCAAATCATTTTCTTGAATTTTCCATAAACAGAAGTCCAGAAGTTCTTTTGTTTGGGACAAATGAAGAACACGTAAGCTAAGTCCAGCCTTTGCTGCAGAAGTCACATCTATTATGAACATTCAGGTAGATTTCAGCCAGGCAGCTCAGCTTGCCTTGCTAATATCAGCACGGTACAGGGCTGGAAATTGTTTAAGACTCTATATAGGATGTTGATGATTATACAAAAGTTAGCTCTGACCAAGTAATTTGATTGGACAAGAGGAATTCCATGCATCAAAGTGTGTTTGAGGCAGACTGAGTTCCGCCTTTTCAAGTGGTCTTGGTCCAGTGAGTCCCATAAAATTAAACATGGACATTCACTCTCTTCAGAAGTCCTTGTAGACTGACTGACTGAATACAGTCTTAATGCTGTTTCATCGCTCCATCAGGACAACTAGACTGAGGAGCTAAATCCCAACCTTCAATCAGCATGAGGGTGAGCAGATAATTAGTGAATTTTCATTTTTGGGTGAACTATCCTTTTAAAACTGTAAGTGATGCTGATCGTCAATATTTTGCCTCCAACAGACACCAGTCAGTCTGAGACGAATGCATCCAAAATGTCAGTTTCTGTGTATTAGTTGCCCTGTGGGAGTACAAAAAGATACGCAGAGCCAACCCACCTAGAGACTGATTTCCTGGACACCTGCTCTGCTAATTCGAGAAGCCTTGCTGCCCCATATAAAGGTTGAAATGGCTCCATTCACAGAATGACAAAACGTTGCCGGTATGACGATAGGAAGACTCATTTTCACACACTGTATTTTACCAACCAGTGATAGATGTCAGTTGTTCCATCACTTGAAGTCCAGCTTAATCTGAGACAGCAAACGAGTTCCTCTGACTGGCTTATATTCACTACAACGTATTTGAACCTGTACCCATCCACCATAAAGAGTGCATTGGCGTGGAGATTTCTGCTTCTGGACAGAAGGATGACAGCAGCTTTAAATTATAAAACACCTGCAAACAAGCCCTTTTTGGAAAGTATAAGTTGTATAGTTGTGTTTTGTATATTTAGTGAACGTGATAAACTTGTTTCACTTGAGACTGTGTATCGCAAATATAAGTGGTAACTAAATATAGAGCACCTGGTAGCAGCTGGAAAGAGTGAGAAGACTTTTTGTTGTGAACATTCTCCTGTTTTTGATTTACTTACATTTAGGCTTAATTTGTGATTTTGTTTTTGTGGTTTTGGGCATTATTCCTAACATTAATACATGTCACATCTTTTCAGCACATTAAATCATTACAGAAATCCTCTTACTGTTCTGCAAATGGTCAGCCAGCTCCTCCTGCTTCATTCTCCTCAGAAAATGCACTGCGATCTTCAAAAATGCCTCTCTGCTGCTCCTCCTCTGCTCCTCATCCTCAGCATCCACCACCTCCTCATCCTCCCACTGACTCCCTGACCCTTCTGGGTGGTCCGAACCCACAGCCCTCTGGATTTTCTTCAGCTCGTTCTTTACAAAAGTAACAATGTTCTCCTCCAGCAGCTGGAACAGGATATTATGCGTGGCACAATCAAAGTAAAATCATGCAACTGAACCACGTTGGACAGACACAGGTGTTGTACTGACCATAAATATGGAGTCCAGGTGTGTTTGATGCTGCTGGGCAGACTGACCACTGAGAAACTCCAGGCTCTCCTGGTCAACTCTGTGGAGGAATCAGAAAGATTTAGCTCACACTACTTTACTATCTTTGTTTTCACTGACAAAAAGAGGGGTGGAACCGTATCAGCACGCAGTCAGGACTCAGAGTTAATGTACATCAACTATTTTACAAAATGCAACGTTAACATTAGGATGACAACAACAGAGTTTGAGAAGAAAACACAAGGTGGTGTTTCGGATGTTTTGTCACAAAGAGGCCGAGTTAAAAACAAATGCATCGCTTTATCAGAAGGAAGGAAATGTGGCCGTGAGACAGTGAGTAAATATACCACGTACCTGAAGAGACACGTGAAAGCTCACCAGAAAGAAACAGGCAGGTTAATGAGAGATTAGGTCGTTTTTTTAAGCTGTCTATCTTTCATTATGCATTTTTGTATGCATTTGTATGTTTTATAGCAAAACAAACTCATTAAAGACAGAAATATCCAATACAACTAGACTTACACAGACTAAAAGGACAAGACTTTTAGTCAACTAAAATCTAACCTGAAAAACACAATGATGCTAACAATGCCAACACAAAAAAACGTGTGAAATTCTGTTGTAATTAGCTGATTAATCTTTGAGTTGTGGCTAAAAACGTTGTGTGTATTGTGAGGTCACAGCGATCCCCGACTGCCAAAAATGTCTGGTGGTAAACAGACCAAACACAGAATATAAAAACTAAAAACAGCATATTTAAAATGAATCTAAGTGAATTTACCTGTAATTATATTTATTCAATACTGAAATTTGCTGCACACAGATCTGAATTAAACGGTGACACGATGTCCGACCTCCCTCTCACTCCTCTGCTGATGTTTTAACATCTGGCTCCAAGAATTATGAGCTTATTTTGACCAAACAGAGTTGGTGATCGCTGAAAGGGTGGATATATGAACCAGGACAGTGTTGATGAGTTATATTTTGTTTGACAAGATTGAAATGAAGCGTTTTATGATGATAAAATAACTGTTTCTGTAAATGAAATCTAGTAGCTCTGACAAGACTGATATGAGGGCTGTTTCTGGTTTAAAAGACTGAAGCTGAAGACTGCTTATAGCTTTCAGATACGAGACGAAGAACAAAGCTGAAAATAAACACAGAGGATCAAAGAACATCTCTGAATAGTTGACTTTTATAACATGAATCAGTCACATTGTAATGTTGTTAACAGTTTACCTCTCTGCAGCAGAGGGTTGCGGACCTTTAAAATCAATGAGGTAATGCTTTGACCGGTCGCTCTTGAAGGACAGACAGCTGGGTTCAGGTCCAGGTCCAGGTCCAGGTCCAGCAGAGCCTGGTGTGTGCTGCTGCTCTGGGCTTCAATACAACACAACAACACACACAGAGCTGTGACTGTAAATAATGACGTGGAGTGATCCGAGTGCTCCGACACGAAGAAGAGTGATGGACAGTTAAGAGATCTTCGTCTCACCTCTGAGCTTCATCTTCATCACACAGAGGGGTTTTAGAGGAAGGGACTCCCTCCTCTCTGTCCTCACACTGATTCATGCTGCTGGACTCACATCAGCTCACACACGCTCTGATCTGCAGAGGAAACTGAGAACATCAGCTGATATAATCACTGGAACTTTCTTTAATATTTCTTTCATACTCACTAAGTTCAGCAAGACTAAAATTTTCAGTTATAACTCATTCAAATGATGGAAATTAATGGACTGACAGTGAGTGATGATTGATTAAATATTGAATTTAAAATCTATTAAGTGACTGGTTACCAGGCAGCAGAGCCAAAGCTCAGAGTTTTAGTATTTTCTATATTTTATATACTTTGACAAAGATTCTACTTGATCAATATATATTTTTTTGAACCTTTTTCTGCTCTGCATAGATCTACTGATTCACTGACTGACAGATGGAGCCACCTGGTTAAAAGGAGGGATGACTGTACTGGGAACACTGGGCTGTCAGCTGTGTGGTAAATGGTCTGCATGGCTCATGAGTCAGAGGAGGGGCCTCAGAGCCCCATGGAGGTCAGGATGAGCTCTGCTCTTATATACAGTGGTGGACAAAGTACTCAACCCCAGTACTTGAGTCAAAGTATAGATACTCCTGGTTAAATATTACTCAACTACAAGTGAAAGTCAAAATTTTACTTGAGTTAAAGTATTAGAGTACTTGCTTTTAATAATACTTAAGTATTCAAAAGTACATGTTTTTAAAAATACGTAAGTATTCAAAAGTACAAATTACAAAGTACATTTTCTAATATCAATACACGCTGTATTGTTTTCATGATGCATTTACAGAACCTTGTAACTCTCTGAAACCATCTAATGATGCACTGATGCTTGTAGATCCACTCTGCTACACAAAACCTATAGAAACACTTATAAAAACTTCAACATAGAAATACAATCAAAAACAAAAACAAACAGATGTTGTCATTTTCTGATGTAACTGTATTAAAATCACATCATAAAATTAGATTGAAGTCGACTGTAAGGATTTCTCCAAGTCTGTCAAATAACTGAGATTTCTTTCTGTCCTCAGAGGCAGTATATATACATGAATTATGCTGTATTTTTCACCCCGATAAAAACAATTCAACTTTAAAAACTACCTGGAATAATGAATAATTATAATAACATCTTGAGATTTCATTTTGTCTTTGTCCTGTCGTCACCATTACCGCTTTTTGTTTGAATGAAAGAGGGAGAGTTTGCTTGTTCTTGTTACAGAGAGCGCCTGGATGATTCCACTTTTACATCAATCCCATTTGAGAGGAGCGACTGTGATTGGTTTCCTTTTGTGAGGAACACGTCATGTGACCAACTGCATTTTAGAAAAGAAAAAACACCAACAGCTGACTTCAAAGCTTAGTCAAAAAGTAACAACAACCTTCCTACAAATGTAGTGAAGTCAAAAGTACAATATTTGTCTTTGAAATGTAGCGGAGTGAAAGTAATAAGTTTCAAAAAAAAAACAACTAATACTCAAGTAAAGTACAGATACACAAAAAATGTACTTAAGTACAGTACTCAAGTAAATGTACTTCACTACTGTCCACCACTGCTTATATATTAATTTAATTTTAGAGTAAGCTCCTGGCCGTCCTCTGGATGCTCCCCCTGCTGTCAGCCCTGTCGTACAATAACAGACAATCACCGACACTAACAGCTGGTCTGTAGGCGGCCGCAGCAGAACAACAGCTCGTCTCCTTCGTCCCGAGTTTACAGTCAAACTCGGAGCTTTAAACTCGAGTTTAAACTAAACTAACGACATGTTGAATTAACGAGTAAAACGTTTTAAACTGTTCCGTTACCTTCAGCTGTAGGCTGACACGGAGAAAAGTCGCTGCGCCACAAACAAACAGAAAGTGAAACTAAATTTTGCAGGGACGAGCCGTGACCAGGGTTGCCAGGTCTGTGCGATAAAACCAGCCCAGTGACCAGGGTTGCCAGGTCTGTGGCCAGCAGACAGTTTCATTTTGTCCCGTTCCTTCTAAACCTCCCCCCCCAACAGTACCCGCCTGCAGGGAAGATGGCGGACAAGGGCGCCGCCATAGCTCTACTCCATACCGGAAGTCCAAACCGGAAGTTGGTCTTTTTTTTTAAAAAGAAAACTTTATTTAACGTATATAAAACGAGACAACTTCTTCTTCTACTTATTCTTCTTCTTCTTCTTCTTCTCCTTCTTCTTCTTCTCCTTCTTCTTCTTCTTCTTCTTCTTCTTCTTCTTCTACTTATTCTTCTTCTTCTTCTTCTTCTTCTTCTTCTTCTTCTTCTCCTTCTTCTCCTTCTTCTTCTTCTTCTTCTTCTTCTCGTTTTGGTATTTTACCGCCACCTGCCGGTCTGTTCTGAGGACCAGGACCCGAACTACATGTATTTTTTTCTGATAATGAATTAAAGTTTGTTTGTTTTTTTCTCTTGTAGATCAGATCATAACTTATAATGATCAAGTTATTCTGACTCTAACGTATGAAAATATAAAGTTTGGTCTCCAGTTTGGGAATAATTTAATTATTTTATATGTATATTATATGTATTTCATACATGAATGTTGTTTCTTAAAATCTATTCACATATTTTCTCCATATCCAAACAAGATAATACTATAAATATAATAATAATAATAATAATAATAATAATATCTATGTACCTTTTCTTTTTTCTTTGAATTTATTCTTTATTTGCTCAGTCAGTTGTTCTATTGTGAAGTGTATTATCTTTTGTTTGTCTGATAACAATGATCAATAAAACCTGACAATAAGAGAAAAGTAACAACAACAGAAAAATCATAAATAAATTTCAAATCATTTTTCACCTCCAGCTTTAATGAGAAAATTCAGCACATGAAAGACTTGTTCATGTTTTCATGATAAAAGTTCCAGTAAATATATTTACACTGCAAAAATAACAAATACTTCAAAGCGTACAACACATAACAAAATGAATTTGTCTCTTTTTTTAGCATTGATTTTTATCTGTAAACTGTAAACACATTTACCTCAATAAAGTTTTCAAAAGAAAAGATACACAACTGCTTCCGGGGTTTATTTCCTTTTTAAGGTGGTCTGAACCGTTGATGTAGAATCGTTCGTTTTTTAGTCCGACCGTCTTTTAGTAGTCTCACCTGTGGTTACGTCACATCGGCTGAGCAGGTAAAGACAGTAAATGTCTCCCAGCTGTCGTTGTGTCTGATGGTCACAGCTGATGGATCAGCTCAGTCTGCAGGTTCCACCTTAAAAATATCGGACACGTTGCAGCTGCTGCAGAGCGGAGCTGCGCGTGAACCGGAAGTCGGTTTGAAACCAGTTCAGTTTGTTCACATTCACAGAGTGAACATGGATTTAAATGAAGCGAAGTCACAAGTGAAGCAGCTGCTGAACAAAGTGAAGCCGAGTGACCTGAAGAGACTCATCAGCTGGATCAGAGACACAGGTACACACACACACACACACACACACACACTAACTCTCAGGTAAACTCACCTGCTGTAACGTCACCAACCCTCTGACTATTGATTATATATGATTATTGATTTATTTATTGAGTTTTGTTAGTATTGACCCCTATGTGTGTGTCTGTACCTGATGACCTGCTGTTTGTTTGTTTGTTTGTTTGTTGTTTCAGACGAGTTTGATGAGCTGCTGTCAGACAACAAGACGGCGATTCTACGAAACATCTCTGATGAGCTGAGAGAACGTCTGCCGCAGAACGCCATGTTCCCCTCTGAGACCACTGCACACTGCAAGGTACTGCAGTACTGCTGTAATACTACTGCAAACTGCTGCAACACTACTGCAATACTACTGCAACACTACTGTAACACTGCTGCAATACTAGTACTGTGTTTTTGTAGTCAATGGATGGTGCTGATAGAAGCTGTGACTTGTTGTTGTTGTTGTTGTTGTTGTTGTTGTTGTTGTTGTTGTTGTTGTTGTTGTTGTTGATGATGAAACGACCTGACATGAAATCTTCTCATCATGTGCCTGAGAGATCAGACTGTTCTGAGATCAGGATTCTCTGAAAAATAAAGAGTTTGTTATTTTGACTCTTTAAGAACAGAAGAACATCTCTGAGACCACAGTGATGAAGAGGATGACAATGTTGTTCATGTTGATGAAGATGATGATGATGATGATGTTTCAGATGCAGCAGTGTTCTCGACCCACTCTCCACATCGACAGCTTCCTGTACGATGAAGACGAGGTGGACTCTCTGTGTGAGGAGGGAACGTTGAGTCGGTCGTACTGTCTCACCTGTGGATCCTACAGAACCGCGCCTCTGGGTCAGAACACTTCACCTTCATCATCATCTTCATCACCTCTGACCCTGTTGTTTACCTCTTCCTCCTCCTCCTCCTCCTGCAGACTTCATCTCTCACTCGTTCTCCATCTCAGAGCTTCAGTTCCTGTTTGAGAACGTTCTTCCAGACCTGAGTGGACGGATGTTGGTGGACGTGGGCTCCAGACTGGGAGCTGTTCTGTACGGGGTCAGTAGAACCCAGAGGAACACAGTAGAACTCAGCAGAGTTTAGTCAGTAACGTGTGTGTGTGTGTGTGTGTGTGTGTGTGTGTGTCTTCAGGGTTATGTGTTCAGCTCGTCCTCTCAGCTGATCGGTGTGGAACTCAGTGAAGATTTTGTCAAACTGCAGAATGACATTGTGCACAAATATCAGCTGATGGACAGAATCAAGGTTCTCACACAGTAACACACACACTGCAGTGCAACATGTTACCACATGTTATGAAGGAACAGGGTAGAACCCAGCCAACAGTAGAACCAGGAGTTCTGATGACTTTGTGTTCTCCTGCAGGTTCTCCACACCGATGTCTGCCTGCAGAATGCTCTGCTGCAGAACACTGATGTTCTCATCATGAACAACGTCTTTGAGTTCTTCATGGAACCAAGTGAACAAGTCAGGTCAGGATACACACTGACAGACACACACACACATTAACACACACACACACACACACACGAACACACACACACACACACACACACACACACACACACACACACACACACACACACACACACACACACACACACACGAACACACACACACACACACGAACACACACACACACACACACGAACACACACACACACACACACACACACACACACACACGAACACACACACACACACACACACACGAACACACACACACACACACACACACGAACACACACACACACACATACACACACACTGAGGCCAGAGATGAACCTGTTCTTTAATCGTGGGTTCTTGGACACACAGCATCAATATTTAAAGATGTGCACAACCAGGTACACGAGGCGGCTGTGACGTACACAACAACACGTTAAAGTTAAACAACAACAACAACAACAGAAAATAAAATAAACATGCAAAAAGATGAAGCAGCAGAAGAACATGTCGGTTCTGTTAGAATCATTACAAATGTTCTCCAGGAACAAAACCTGCAAGTTCTGCTGTTTCACAATAGCTCTGTGTGTGTGTTTATGTGTGTGTGTGTGTGTGTGTGTGTGTGTGTGTGTGTGTGTGTGTGTGGTCAGAGCGTGGAGGTTCATCATGGAGAACTTCAGGAAGAAAGGATCTTTGCTGGTCACAGTTCCCAGTCTGCAGGAGAGTCTGAACACACTGCAGGTAGAACACACACACACACACACACACACACACACACACACACACACACACACACACACACACACACACACACACGTGGCACAGATGCAGTGTGTCAGCTGACTCAGGCTCCATCATGTCCACTCTTCCCACTCATTGTGTCTGGGAGCGGCGGTGCAGTGCATTCTGGGAGAAACACAGCGTTGCGTCAGTCTCCTCATTTGCATAAAGTTGAGGTCAAGGCGACTTCATGCAAATCAGGAACGTCCACTGCGTGACTCGCCGCCCCTGGAGAACCTCCCACAATCATCACTGACAGTACAAACACGACGGACCGTTTAAAGGGACAGTTCACTCAAAAATCTTCCAGAAACTTTATTTTAGGGTGAACTGTCCCTTTTTGAAGGTCTAAAGTTGCACTGGTGAAAAGAAGAGGAAACGCATCATCACAGTTAGTGTCTGACTCTTGTGACGGCTTTTGTGTGTGACTATTACTTTTATTTTATTTACTAATGATTCTTTTCATTATCAGTTAATCTCTCAGTCATTTTTGATGACTGATTGATTAGTTGTTTGGTCCAAATGTGTAAAACTCCACCTGTTTTCACGTTTGGACACATTTTTCAATCAGAGATCAATCTGACAATAATTTTTCCACTAATCGATTAGTTGTTTCCTTGTTTTAGTCTCTGACTGATGGTATTAAACCTGTTGTGTTTGTGTCCGGCAGGAGGCGCTGCAGCCCGGCTGGGTGGAGGAACTTCCTGTGGACTACGACGTCTACCTGGGCAGAGACACAGACCCTGATGCTCTGAGACAGATCCACCTGTACAGAGTCCTCTGAACAAGAGTTCTGCAGGTTCTTCAGTCCTGCATCGGTTCTCTGTGACTGCCAACTTTCAAAAACATTGGTATGAACAAAGACGGGTGGCGTGACAGCTCCACATGGCCCCCTGGTGGCTGGCTGCAGTATAGATCTTAAACCCCGCCCCCTCCATGTTAGCATATGGAACATTGGCTAAACTAAGAACTGACCGGAACAAGACGGCAGCGCTCGTCCGACTGGCCTGTGATCAGTCCAGTCAGTAAAGACTTGAATGACGAGTAAATCCTCCTTGTACCTGCGATCGTCCCCCGTAATGGTCATGTTGTCATGGAAACGTGTGAACCAGTCTAAACTGGTTTGACTTGTGTTAGTTTGTAATAAAGAGCAGGAACCAACTCCGATGATTCTACTGAACACGGATTCTGTTAATCGGTTAAGTATCTCATGTTTTTTTTTCCCAGGATGGTGAAGACATGACCTGCCTACTCCGACTCTGATTGGCTTACGGAGAAAAACATTTCTTTAAACACAAACAGGCACGCTGCAGTGCCTGCTGCAATGCACGTGGCTGTTGATTGGGTAACACCTCGGACACGCCCACCATTTATCAAAGCCTGATGTTTTTATCCTAAACCGACCCAGGTGATGAGAACCAGCCAATCACAGTAGGGCAGGTCGTTTAATCTGAAAACAAAGCGCACCGTTTTTCTACAGTTTCTGGATTTAATGACACGTTTCCTCAAAATGTTTCCCAAGTGGTGGCCAGCGGGCCGTCAGGTCCATTTTCCCTCGTTTTGGCGGGCGCGTCAGCGGTGTTACCCAATCAGCTGCGACGAGAAAAAAAAAATAGTGTGTGTATAATTCAAAAATCAACAAGACTCAGGATTAGAAAAAAAGTGACACCTGGGAGATTTTTCACAAAAACTCAGAACAAAATGATAAAATACAAAAAGTTCACAATCACAAAGACAAACCTCGTGTTGTTTTCAGCACCGGTGACAAAATAAAAATACAAAAAAATAATAAATAATTAAACGGTGACGTTTGTGTAGGGAGCGCCTGTGATTGGCGGAATTTGTGGGAAGCTGATTGGTCAGATTTTCAGGAAAGTTGCTGTGATTGGACAGGAAATTATTTCATGGAGGTTGAATTTGTAAGAATCATCAACATCGCAACTTCCTGTAGGGATGGATTAAATATCAACGGTTACAAAGTAACTGATACTCAGTCATTTTTGAGAAGAATACTTTGTACTTTTACTTAAGTATTTTTCTAATATCAGTACTTGTACTTATAACTGAGTAATATAATAGTGTGTAACGGTACTTGAGTACAGATTTTCAGGACTCTTTGCGCCACCACCGTTTCTGTTTCTGTGTGTGTGTGTGACTCACTCTGCGTCATCACCCGTCACGGCTTCCTTCCTCCACTGACGTCACCGCCCCGCGGTTCTCCTCTCAGCGGGACCGTTTCCGGGGCAACCATTGGCTGGCAGCGGAGGAGCGGCAGGACAGCCGACCAACCGTCGCTCAGGAGGACAGGGAAGCCCCGCCCATTCACTCGCTCCGTGTGCTGCGTTCAGGGGACACTTTTCACCTCGGAAAGACGAGAAGAATTGACAAAAGACGACACACACGGGACAGACAGTGGTCTGTTTGAATTGAAATAAATAAATTGTTTATTTAAATTACAAACAAACAAACAAACTGATGAACAATAAGTTGAAAGGATTACTAATACTAATGAAAGGATTGTTTTAATTATTATTTAAATTATGAGGATGTTATTGATTCATAGGTGAAACATCTGACAAACTGTGATGGAGAAGTTTCACTTTTCTGAAAGTTTATGGACCAAATGACTCATTAATGATGAATTCATGATTCATTCATCAAGAAAATATTTGTCTGACTGATCAATGAGGAAATGATTGTGTACTCATCAAACACATCAGACACAGATGAGAAATGGAGGCAGTTTACAATAAAACTTTAAATAAAACTTTTTTACCAAAACAATCTACATTCAAGAAGCTGAAATCAGAGTTTTGACTTTGTTTTTCTTAAAAATGATTAATCAGTGAATTGATCCTGTCACAATCTTGTCAGTTGAAAAATAGGTCCAAACTGATTTTTCATTTTTCAAGTCCCTTCTGTAACTATTATTTTCACTATCAATTAATCTGTTGAGTATTTTCTCACCAATTAATTAGTTGAAAATTTCAGAAGCTTAAGAGAAATTTTTATTATTCAGACAGATTAATTGATTATCAAAATAGCTGCTGATTGATTTAATAATTGTTTCTTGTCTATAAGACAAGAAATAAAAACGATTTGCATTATGTTCTGACAAAAAAACAGCACAGTTTGGACAACATATACATTCAACCAATAACAGAATAATAATAAACAGAAAAAAGTTATTACATTATATAAAACATGAATACAAATATTCAGACAAAAGTACAGTCATTTGTATGCAAAATTAAATCTATATTTTTAAAAATATAAACAAACAAATATAAATGCAAAAATAAATGAAAATGCTTAAAATCGTTCCTTTATGTTTCCACATTTATTTTTTATAGCTTCATGACTCCATAGTAGCTGCAGTACTTTGAATTCTATACGTCTAGAGCTGCAATGATTTATCAATTAATCACTTGTTAATTTAATCGACGACTGTTCTGACAATCGATTTTACCTCTCTGACAGTAAACTGAATATTTTTTTAGTTGAGGACAAAAGAAGACATTTGAGGACGTCACCTTGGGCTTTTCACCATTTTCTGAAAACAAATAACTATTAATCAATTAATCCAGAAAATAATCAATCAATTAATCAACGATGAAAATAACTGATAGCTGCAGCTGTATACATGTCCATGTTTAGTCCAACGGGATGTCTTCAAACGTATTTATTTCTAAACTGATTCAGTTGGCCTTACTATTGAATAAAAAAATCAAAATTATGAGATAATTATTTAGTCAAACAGAACTGATCAAATTTACAGTAATATAAGAGAAATATCGGTAAACCACAGTCACATTAATGACTTCTCACCACCCTACAGTTCTTTATTGACTTCTTGAACTAAACGGAGGAGAGCTGAAGTTTCCGAGCCTGCAGCGGGTCCGTGAAGGTGATGAAAACTTGGTCAACAAGCCGCCTGCTCTCAGCCCGGGACTTGTTCTTCTTCTTCACTTTGTACCGCGGATTATCTCTTCGGCGTTACACAACTCGGTTCGGGCCGTCACACACCGGGTTCTACTGGGTTCTACAGGGTTCTACTGAGTGTGAGCGGCGGCAGAAGGTGAGTTTTTAATGTTGTGTGGTTGAACGGAGTCAGTTAGTGTGTCAGACAGTGAACGTCTCATCTCCATGTGGGCAGATATTAACAAAAGAGCCGCTCCGCTCCCCGGGCTCCTGCTCCGGCTCTCTGCTCGGTCTCTGCTCCGGATCTTTAACACCAGGACTCCGGGTCCAGACTGACGGTGGTCTCTGGGTCGTGTTGTCCCGGTCTGTGTCTCTGCTTCGGTCTTTGTGAGCCGGTTTCCCTCCTTTTTTTTGTGCCCGCAGAGCAGCAACAGCGGCCGGCGGCGGACTGAGAGAGATGCCGCTCCTCCACAGGAAAGCCTTCATCCGACAGAGACCTCCTCCAGACCTCCGACCCGACGAGGAGGTCTTCCTTTGTAAAATCACACACGAGATCTTCAGGACCTATGAGTAAGTCTCTACGGCTCACCTGTGTTTGTTACCTGAGAGCAACTTGACCTCGCTGAGCCGCGAGACAACTTTGACTGACAGTTGGTCGACTGGAAAACTTCCAACAACAAAAAAAAAAAAAAAAACTTTATTTAAAAAGTTAAAAAACGAAAAAACAAAACGCACACACCTGAGAGTGTCCGTCCACAGGTGTGAAGCAGGTCCACACAGGTACTTGAGGTCACAAGGGGACAGGTGTACTGTTAGCTAGCTCACTGAGCTAAAGGGACTGTTAGCTAACGGTTGTTAGCTCTGTTAGCTGCTAACTGTCAGTCAGTCGGCGGTTAGCTCAGTTGGTGTTAGCCGTTAGCTGACTGACGTCGTGTTTAGAAGGGATCCCTGGCTTTGTGAAAGTCTCACGAGATTTGTGTGTGTCGTCTCAATCTCCAAACGGCTGTTGTTTTATCACGTGACTGATGCTTTGGCTCAGGTCCGTGGAGGGTCACGTTCAGAAAGTACCTGGTTAGAGTCACACAAACGTCAAGTTTTGGGCTTCGGTGTGAAGTCTCGCGAGAACTTTCACAGGTCTGCGGTTACCGTCGAGACTCGAACCGAGTGACACGGGCCTGCCGTCACACATGATTATGAGATTAAAATCACGCGAAATTATGAGAGAAAATGTAGAGAATTAAACAGAAAAACTCGAATTTAAGACATAATGTCAAAATTATGGCACTCTTAATTATAAACAACGAAGTTATGTTATTATGTTATTAGATAATGTAAAGAGATAAAAAAAAAAAAGGTCATAATACAATTTAATGAAGGCGAAATTCTGACATAGATGGTAGAAAATAAAACAGAAGACTGAAAACATGACACGAAAAGTCAAAATTATGAGCTGAGAAAGTCGTAATTGTGAAATTAAAGTATGAAAAACACAAAATGTTGCTATAAAATATCAAAATTATTGAGTTCAAAGTCACACTGAGATAAAACATAGCCATTCTACAATTCAAAAGATGAAATTATTACATATAAAGTCAGAATTCTAAGATACAAACTGGAAATCATGAAATAAAAAGTCAAATGTAGATGTAAAAAGTCATTATGAGCTAAAACGTCATAATCATGAGATAAAGGCTTTATTATGAGAAACACAATATCATGCTATAAAACATCAAAATTATGAGATAAATGAGATAAAAAGTAATAATTATGAAATCAAAAAGGGGAAATAATTACATAAAAAGTCAGAATTATAAGATTCAAACTCATGGAATAAGCGATTACAGTAAATCAATGAATGAATGAAACTCAACACAATTATGACCTAAAAAGCTGAAATTCTAAGATAAAACTCAAAAGTATGAGACAAAATAGCATTAAAAAATATCTTTTACAGGTGTGATTTGAACAACATACATGCCAATACTGATATGGATCAATATATAACTGACGGGCCGATAATGTTGGTCGACAGATATATCAGTCAAACTCTAATATTCACATTTCTGAAGATTATCTATCAAAACTGTCTTTGTGTTCATACTTTGTGAAAGTTCCAGTCATCCCGACAGTAATGTCACAATGTTGATATTAGAGATATTTGGTCGAAAATATTTTGATATTTGATTTTGTCCAAATCGCTCGGCCCTGGTACACCGATATCTTAACACTTAATGTTCAAAACTGGGATAATAAATAGGAGAAAAAAAATCTTTTTCTAATAATCTCAGATTATTGTTTTTTGCTTGTTGTCTGCTGTTTTAAACCTGAATCATATTCATGATGGAAGATGCTCCAACTCTTCCTCCTCCTCCTCTTCATCAACCTGTCTGTGTGCTTCACTTCATTTGGCATTTATCTTCAAATTTGACCTCATCGGTTCTTTTATCGGTTCGTTTACAGGGTTTCTGCGAGTTCTTTAAAAAGTCTAAAATTCTTAAATATTATTCTGACGGGTCTTAAAAGTTGGATTATAGAGTTAAAGTTACTCTTAAAAAGTTCAGTGGTCGACTTCAGAACTTCCTCAGAGTGTCTAGTTAAACTTTTAAAAGTGTTTTGGGGGGGAAAAAAATCACCAACATGACTTTTCCTTCATATCCTTTGTACTTTTTTACCTGTATGGTCGTGAAATCTGTCTTAAAGGGACAGTTCACCCCAAACTGAAAGTTCAGTTATTATCTACTCGCCCTCATGTTGAGTGATGGTCGGGTTTAGTTTTTTTTAGTTGCTGGAAAACTTTTTGATTTAATTATTCAAACAGATTAATCAATAGTCACAATATTTGGTGAGTGATTGAATAATCGATTGATTGCATCTCTACAAAGATATATAAAATGCTGCCTATGAAACAAAAATAAAAACCATTTTCATCGATGTTCTGTCACAAAACAATTTGAGTTGATTATTTAATCCTGTCCAAAAGTCTGTGCGCTCCACCTGTGATCAATCTGGCAATCAGTTTTTCCAGTAATCTATTAGTTGTTTGGTCCATTAAGTGTTGATCAAAGTGGATGACGTCCTCAAATGTCTGTCCTGTAACGATGACTTTGATTCTGGATTAATCTGTTACTTCTGGTCTTCCTCAGTGAGTTCTTCGAGCGGACCATCCTCTGTAACAGTCTGGTGTGGAGCTGCGCCCTGACGGGGCGGGCGGGCCTCACCTACCTGGAGGCGGTGGACAGCGAGCGGCGGGCGAAGCAAAGCCTGCAGAACTTCCCCACGTCCCTGCTGGTCCCTCTGCTCCACCTGGCCGCTCTGAGTCAACGCTGCAGACTGTCAGAGCTGTGCGAGGACGTCTACACCTTCGTCAAAGACCGCTACTTCATCGGGGAGACGGTGGACATCATGGGACGCAATGGAGCCAGGTACTGTAGCTTTAATCATGGATCAGGACACACAAACGTGACTCCATGCATCATAATTGTGTGTGTGTGTGTGTGTGTGTGTGTGTGTGTGTGTTGCAGACATGCGTGTGAGATCCTGCAGGTTCACTCTCCTCACTCCGGTGCTAACGGAGTGCCGACTGCAAACGGCCATGCCAAACCAGCTGAGGATGACACCATCGTCATCAGTGACAGCGACGACGAGAGCAAAGCTTTCCAGAGCCCCACCGCACAGATGAACGGGTCAGTAGGTCAAAGGTCGTTCGGCTCGGCAGCGTTTGTGTCTGCAGGCACACCGGACGTCATTCACAAACCGTGCGTGTGAACTTTTTAGGCACAAATCTGGGATTCGTCAATATTTTCTGACCGAGCAGACTATGCTGTCGTCATGGAAACGGATCACAAGATTGTGATATTTATTGAAACTTTGGTGATGTCTCCTGTTTGAACTGACCAATCAGAGAGTAGAGTTCTGCTGCACATTTTTAAGTTGTAACTTTAGTGTCTCCAGAGGGAGCTGTGTGACGTCTGATACAAGTGTCAGTGTTCCAGTTGCATTGTGGGTAGTGCAGGCTGCAGGTTCTGACAAGAGAGGAGAATGTGTGGAATAAAAAAGGGATAATGAAATAATAAATCTGTCAAGTTGTTTTAATATATGTGTGTGTGTGTGTGTGTGTGTGTGTGTGTGTGTGTGTGTGTGTGTGTGACAGCAGGAAGAAGAAGAAGCCCCTGAGTCCGTCGGTGTTTAAATACACAGTGAGGATGATGAAGAACCAACACAGCGAGCCGTTCACTGTCAAAGCCAATCAGATCAGGTGAGGAGGGTCACATGGACACGCTGACATCATCCAGGTCGTGAGTGTGTTCAGTGTGTGTTCCTGTTGCAGAGGAGGACAGAAACTAAGTATGTGCTTTTACTTCAGTAGGCCAACAGTTTGGAGGTACTTTTACTTTACTTGAATATTTCAATTTATGCTACATTATACTTGTACTTCACTACATTTCAACTTTTAACTTCAAATATTTTTTACAAACAAAACATCAGTTTTAAATAAGATTCACTTTGACCAATAAGAACAGAACCCAGAGGGACTGAAGATTACTGTGTGTGTTCATGTTGTGTTCATGTTGTGTTCATGTTGTGTTCATGTTGTGTTTGTGTTGTGTTGTGTTTGTGTTGTATTCGTGTTCATGTTGTGTTCATGTTGTGTTCGTGTTGTGTTCGTGTTGTATTCGTGTTCATGTTGTGTTCATGTTGTGTTCGTGTTGTGTTCGTGTTCATGTTGTGTTCATGTTGTGTTTGTGTTGTGTTGTGTTTGTGTTGTATTCGTGTTCATGTTGTGTTCGTGTTGTATTCGTGTTCATGTTGTATTCGTGTTCATGTTGTGTTCATGTTGTGTTCATGTTGTGTTCGTGTTGTATTCGTGTTCATGTTGTGTTCATGTTGTATTCGTGTTCATGTTGTGTTCATGTTGTGTTCGTGTTGTATTCGTGTTGTATTCGTGTTGTATTCGTGTTCATGGTCTGTTCATGTTGTGTTCATGTTGTGTTCATGTTGTGTTCGTGTTGTGTTCGTGTTGTATTCGTGTTCATGTTGTGTTCATGTTGTGTTCGTGTTGTGTTCGTGTTGTATTCGTGTTCATGTTGTGTTCATGTTGTGTTCGTGTTGTGTTCGTGTTGTATTCGTGTTCATGTTGTGTTCATGTTGTGTTCGTGTTGTGTTCGTGTTGTATTCGTGTTCATGTTGTGTTCATGTTGTGTTCGTGTTGTGTTCGTGTTGTATTCGTGTTCATGTTGTGTTCATGTTGTGTTCGTGTTGTGTTCGTGTTGTATTCGTGTTCATGTTGTGTTCATGTTGTGTTCGTGTTGTGTTCGTGTTGTATTCGTGTTCATGTTGTGTTCATGTTGTGTTCGTGTTGTGTTCGTGTTGTATTCGTGTTCATGTTGTGTTCATGTTGTGTTCGTGTTGTGTTCGTGTTGTATTCGTGTTCATGTTGTGTTCATGTTGTGTTCGTGTTGTGTTCGTGTTGTATTCGTGTTCATGTTGTGTTCATGTTGTGTTCGTGTTGTGTTGTGTTTGTGTTGTATTCGTGTTCATGTTGTGTTCGTGTTGTATTCGTGTTCATGTTGTATTCGTGTTCATGTTGTGTTCATGTTGTGTTCGTGTTGTATTCGTGTTGTATTCGTGTTGTATTCGTGTTCATGGTCTGTTCATGTTGTGTTCATGTTGTGTTCATGTTGTGTTCATGTTGTGTTCGTGTTGTGTTCGTGTTGTATTCGTGTTCATGTTGTGTTCATGTTGTGTTCGTGTTCATGTTGTGTTCGTGTTGTGTTCGTGGTATGTTCGTGGTATGTTCGTGTTGTGTTCGTGTTGTGTTCATGTTGTGTTTGTGTTGTGTTCATATTGTGGTCATGGTGTGTTCATGTTGTGTTGGTGTTGTGTTCATGTTGTGTTTGTGTTGTGTTCGTGTTGTGTTCATGGTCTGTTCATGTTGTGGTCATGTTGTGGTCATGGTGTGTTTGTGTTGTGTTTGTGTTGTTTTTGTGTTGTGTTCATGGTTTGTTCGTGTTGTGTTCATGGTGTGTTCATGTTGTGTTGGTGTTGTGTTCATGTTGTGTTCGTGTTGTGTTCATGGTTTGTTCGTGTTGTGGTCATGTTGTGGTCATGTTGTGGTCATGTTGTGGTCATGGTGTGTTGGTGTTGTGTTCATGTTGTGTTTGTGTTGTGTTTGTGTTGTGTTCATGGTCTGTTCATGTTGTGGTCATGGTGTGTTCATGTTGTGTTCATGTTGTGGTCATGGTGTGTTGGTGTTGTGTTCGTGTTGTGTTCATGGTCTGTTCGTGTTGTGTTCATGTTGTGTTCATGGTCTGTTCATGTTGTGTTCATGGTCTGTTCATGTTGTGTTCATGGTCTGTTCATGTTGTGTTCATGTTGTGTTTGTGTGTTCAGTCGTAGGAAGAGTCTTGTGTCCAGAGAGCGACTGAAGCTGCTCTTTAAGCAACACTGTGAACCTCAGAATGGGACCATCATACTGAAGGTGAGACGACCACAACACCAAAACCAGTTTAACCAGTCCCTGTCCGGGTCATCACACTGTTTGACATGCTTGTTGATGATGACTTCCTGTGTGTTGATGATGATGACTTCCTGTCTCTCAGCCCTCCACAGTGATGAAGTACCAGCTTTCTGAACAAAGCTTCTCTCAGTTCTTCCCTGATGAACCTCCCCTGTTCCCCTTCAGCCCCCCCTCTAAAGGTGGAGGGCGTGGCTCACCTGGACAGGTGAATGTGACGCTGTTCAAATGGATCATTATTTTATTGAGATGTTTGTTATTTTAGTTGTATGTAATTTCTAGTTTTCTACTTTATATTTTGTTAAGCAGTGTTTGTTATTGATCAGTAACATATCTGATCAGTTTATTAATTGGCGGGTGACGTGTCAGCAGGCGGGCTCGTCCCTGCAGAAGGCGACGGAGAAGCTGAAGCTGCTGCAGGAGGAGATGGCGGCAGCGGCTCAGGACAGAGCTCGGATGAAGAAGGAGAAGGAGGAGGCGCAGGAGGCCAAGAGGAGGGAGAGGGAGGACAGAGAGAGGCTGAAGGAGGAGCAGAGGAGGAGGACAGAGGAGGAGAAACAGAGGAGGAGGGAGGAAAAGGAGCGCAGGAAGCTGGAGAAGGAGAGGGTGAGTCACTTTTTCTAATCCTAAAATCTGAATTTAAATCTAAATTCTAAAACCACAATAAAAACGATGCAAATAAAATGATAATATTTAAAGTTGCTGCAGCGTTTAGCGGGCGTCGTGCGTACGCCGGGGGGAGTGGCAGCTGTTGTTTTGTTGCCCGACTGCATCAACACAAAATTTCAGGACTATCAGGCTCTGTGTTGACGAGTAAAATTATTTCCCGTGTGGCGTGTGCGCTGCTGGAAAAGACCTGCTGGAAATTTATGAACAATGTGTAAACTACGCTTCACTTCCTGTAGTCCATGTTGCCAGGAGGTTGCGCCCTGGAGCCCAAATATTTTCATGCCAAGGCCCTAGGGCTGGGCGGTATACCGGTTCGTACCGAAAACCGGTCTTTTTTTTCATTATGATATGAATTTTTCATATACCGCCATACCGGTGAATAGCCCAAACAACGTCCAGAACGTGCGCGGCGGGAAAGTGTTTCAGCTGGGACCCATTTCACTGCTGCACACCAACACCACAGGCGTGCTTGCTTGAGCGTGTGCACTAGGGATGTTCCATGGCAACTAATTTCTCTGTTGATTAGATGCAAAATTTAATTTAGAATAGTCACTAAGAAAACACAAGGCAGAATTTATTAATTTATAATGTTAAACACTGTCCGAAAAAAATATTGTGTGTATTAAGAGCCATTTGAAGACGTTAATCAGTCAACAATCAACAAATCATACTTGAAATGCCGCTGAAATGCGCGCTACTTCGCGCTGTGCAATACAAACCTTACATGCTTATGCTTCACCTTTTAAGACTGAAGAGGGTCACAGTGTCTGCAGGTAAATGACCCAGAGCTAACGTTAGCTGCCAGCCTGACACACAGTGTGACTAACGTTAGCTGCCAGCCTGACACACAGTGTGGCTAACGTTAGCTGCCAGCCTGACACACAGTGTGGCTAACGTTAGCTGCAGCCTGACGCACAGTGTGGCTAACGTTAGCTGCTAGTAGTAGCAGCAGCATCAGCATCTCCGCCTGCAGGTTTGTGTCTGTGTCTGTGCTTAATGTGGTCACGTTTCTCCAGTCGAGTGAATATATATCAGCTTATTCTGTCACAGTCTACATTCATCTGTCCGACTTCACTGATGTAAACATCCATCGCTGGGTGAGAGGAGCTGCTCTCTGACAGAGCCGCAGCCCTGACTAGTGCCGTGTGGCAACAGATAACTGGCATCATACATGAATGAAATACTAACAAATATTTCATTTTTAAATATTTTAAACGACTAGTATTTCTGGTGCCGACTAGCGTGGGTGGGGACGTTTAATTGTATAGTCGTCCATGTGATGGTAACCGTACTTTGAAGGGATCATGCTTTAACCTGTCTGGACATGAAAAAAGCATGATATAATCCTTATAACAGTAAAATGGACTGTTTAAAGACAATCAACTGCAGTAATTCTGTTCTCAGTAGAAGAAAATGTGGGTAAGAACACTGCTGCATGGAAAAAAAAATAATACCGTCAAATACCGTGAAACCGATATGATTTTTAAAAAAACTGTGATGAAAATTTTGTCATATCGCCCAGCCCTACAAGGACCCCAAAATAACATTAGCTTTATGGCTGGGGCCCCCGGGGCGTCTCTAACAACACATTGACCATACGATGGTAAACGTAAAGAACCGACTGACTTGACTTTGATTTATGAAATAATAATTACTTCTTTTAAATAAAATGTTATAAACTATATTACAGAATAATACACTGAGAGTTGAGATGTTTTTTCATCTGATTTTCAGGAACGAGAGAAGCTGAAGGAGGAGAAGAAGAAATACGCCGAAAGACTGAAACTGTGGAACAAACCCAGAGAAGACATGGAGTGTGAAGACCTGAAGGTCAGTGAACGCATCATAGTACCTGTTCACCGATCCTGGACCTGTCACTGACTCTGTTCTGTCTGTCTGACCTGTTTAAATAAAGGTTAGGTTGAACCACACCATGTGTGTAAGTGTTCTCCTGTGAACCACTTCTGTTCTTGTGTGTGTGTCGGTTCTACCAGGAGCTCCCCAGTCCGGTTTCGGTGAGCACTCGTCTTCCGGCTGAGCTCTTCGGAGAAGCTCTGATGGTTCTGGAGTTCCTGCGAGCATTTGGCGAGGTCTTCGATCTGAAGGACGAGTTTCCTGACGGAGTCTCTCTGGGTTAGAACCATTCCTCTAAACACAACTAGACCAGAAACCTGGGGTTCCTTACATGGTTCTGCTCCCAGTCTGGTTCACTCTGATGCTGCGGTGTTGGTCCTGTCGCAGTACGATGAACACTGTAGATCCAGTAGATGTTCTGCAGCTTAAGTAAACACCCTAGTGGTTCTAGTGAAGGTCTGGGAAGTTTTTTTAATCTTTATTCAACAAATGTTCTTCAGGTTCAGTTATAATTTAGGTTCTAGAAGTGGCTTCTGATGGTGGCTGTCGGTTCTAACGGATGTGATGTTGGTTCTACGGGATGTTACATTAGTTCTAACAGATGTTGCACAGGTTTTAACAAATGCTATGTCGGTTCTAATGGATGTTCTGTCAGTTCAAACAGATGTTGTGTCTCTCCACAGAGGTTCTAGAGGAGGCTCTGGTGGGTTCTGACCCTGAAGGTCCTCTGTGTGAGCTGCTGTTCTTCTTCCTGTCGGCCATCTTTCAGGCTCTGGACGAGGAGCAGGAGGAGGTGGCTAAAGACCAGGCCGAAGGTGAGACCAGTGTGTGTTTTTACTGTCTGACCCTGCAGAGCCACCGTAGTTTAGAAGCACCAAAATGAACAAGACACCGCAGCTTCATATAATGTCGCCTGTGACGCCGTGTTAGAAACATTAGTGTGTACAATATGTGTCTTGTTTATGTGCAGATCTGTCGGAGGCTTTGGACGACGACTCTGATGTCACTCAGTCGGCTCTGAGTGCCGTCGCCTCATTGGCCGCCGCCTGGCCTCAGCTGCATCAGGGCTGCAGTCTGAAGCAGCTGGACCTGGACAGCTGCACGCTGTCGGAGATCCTGCGGCTGCACATCCTGGCGTCCGGCGCCGACTGTTACCACGGCAACGTCAAGTTTCGCTACCAGAAGCAGGGCATCTCGCTGACGGACGACCCGTGTGTCGAGCTGCGGTTGGCTGAGCCGGCGCTGCTGAAGAGGCTGTCGAGCACGGCGGTGTATGACCTCACGCCAGGTCAGCAAACGACCAATCAGACAGCAGGGATTGATTAGCTGAGGATCCCGCAGGCTCTGGATGTGTATCGATCAATTATTGATAAGTCATTGATTATGTGTTCAGGGGAGAAGCTGAAGATCCTGCAGGCTCTGGTGGGGAAGCTGCTGACGTTGGAGTCAAGCAGAGACGTGATTGAAGACTGTGTGGAGGAGCAGAAGGCTGCCAGACAGGAACTGAGAGAGATCAAAGCAGAACAACACCGCCGTGAGAGAGAAGAGGCCGCACACAGGTACACACATTATATACAGGTGTATATACAGTATAAACAGGTATACACAAAGCACAGGTGTACACACAGGTATATACAGGTGTATATACTTTATAAATGTATACACACAGTACAGATATACACACAGGTATATACAGGTGTTCAAACAGGTATATACAAGTGTACATACAGTATATACAGGTGTACACACAGGTATATATAGGTGTACACACAGGTATATACAGGTGTGCGTACAGGTATATACAGGTGTATATACAGTATAAACGTATACACACAGTACAGGTATATATACAGGTGTACACACAGGTATATACACAGTATAAACAGGTATGCACACAGCACAGGTGTACACACAGGTATATAGAGGTGTATATACAGTATAAACGTATACACACAGTACAGGTATATATACAGGTGTACACACAGGTATATACAGGTGTACACACAGGTATATGCAAGTGTACATACAGTATATACAGGTGTATATACAGTAGAAACAGGTATACACACAGTACAGGTGTACACACAGGTATATACAGGTGTATATACAGTATACATGGGTATACACACAGTACAGGTGTTCAAACAGGTATAAACAGGTGTACACACAGGTATATATAGGTGTACACACAGGTATATACAGGTGTGCATACAGGTATATACAGTATAAACAGGTATACAAAGTACAGGTGTACCCACAGGTATATACAGGTGTATATACAGTATAAACGGGTATACACACAGTACAGGTGTATACACAGGTATATACAGGTGTTCAAACAGGTATATACAGGTGTACACACAGGTATATATAGGTGTACACACAGGTACATACAGCTGTGTATACAGGTATATACAGTATAAACAGGTATACACAGTACAGGTGTACACACAGGTATATACAGGCGTATCATATTGAAGTTCATTCAAGATGAAAATGAGATGAATTAAACAAAATCAAACAGTCTGAACCAGAATGGTGACTCCTCCTCTTCCTCGTCCTTTACTGTTCTTCAGGGTTCGTCTTCGTAAAGAGGAGAAGCTGAGGGAGCAGGAGCAGAGGCTGAAGGAGAAGGAGGAGAAACTTAGGGAGCAGGAGGAGAGACTGAAGGAACAGGAGGTGAAAGGACACCAAACAAACAGGTAGAGGAAAACTTGGTGTGAAATTATAACTTAAACTGCTGTAATTCTGATAAAAGTCCAGATGTCAAACTGCGAGGAAAGTGTTTCTGAAGGAAAACCAGTTCAAACACATCAACATGTTTGTGTGTCCAGTGAGACTCCTGCAGAACAAAACACAGAGGAAGACGAGGAGCAAAACTCTTCATCCAACAAGAAGAAGATGAAAGGTGAAAACATAAAATACGTCAACTGTTTTCATTCCTCATTTTTGCTGAGTCAGGAGTGTGTCCTCTCTGTCTCTTTGCTGAGTCATGAGTCTGTCCTCTGTCTTCCAGCTAAACTGAACCAGAAAGAAAAGCAGCAGCTGGTGACCCCTGACCCCAAACCTCCGTCCTGCCCCCCCACCGCTCTGACTGCAGAGGAGCTGGAGAAGGAACAGGAGAAGGTTTGAGACAAACACGCTGAACATACGTGACATTATTCATCATATTTATAGAGGTGGTGTCTGTGTCTGAGTTTCCCTGTAGTGACATCACTGTCCCGTCTCACCTTGCAGGTTCGAGAGCTGCAGGAGCGGATCCAGAAAGCGGCGGCCCGCACCTGTCTGCTGCCTCTGGGCAGAGACCGTCTGTACCGCCGCTACTGGCTCCTCCCCTCTGCCTCGACTCTGTTTGTAGAGGACGACTGCTTCGGCCTGACAGAGGACATGCTGCAGCCGCGGCCAAAACCTGCACAGGACGCCACAACCAAGGTGGAAGTTGAGGACGAGGTCAAAGAGGAGCCAGCAGAGGGAAGGTAGGTCCCTCCGTCCTCTTCTGGTCCCAAGTGTGAGACGTGAAGAGCTCAGGAGGTTTCTAATGATGTTTACGCCTTCCTTCTGTACAGTACTGGTTCAAGCCCCGCCCCCATCAACACCTGTGGGCCGCCGGTCAAACGTCCCAACCAGTGGTCCTTCTACAGCTCGATGGAGGAGGTGGATCAGCTGATCGAAGCTCTGAACCCTCGAGGGCACCGAGAGAGCAGCCTGAAGGAGGCGCTGCTGCAGGAGAAAGACAGACTGCAACAGCTGCTACAGAACTTTGACAGGAACAAATACAGTCACACAGGTAAACAGGGTCACACAGGTAAATACGGTCACACAGGTAAATACGGTCACACAGGTAAATACAGTCACACAGGTAAACAGGGTCACACAGGTAAATACGGTCACACAGGTAAATACAGTCACACAGGTAAATACAGTCACACAGGTAAATACGGTCACACAGGTAAATACAGTCACACAGGTAAATACGGTCACACAGGTAAACAGGGTCACAAAGGTAAATACAGTCACACAGGTAAATACAGTCACACAGGTAAATACGGTCACACAGGTAAACAGGGTCACACAGGTAAATACGGTCACACAGGTAAATACAGTCACACAGGTAAATACGGTCACACAGGTAAACAGGGTCACACAGGTAAATACATAGTTGTGAACACACACAGGTGAACTGCCTGTAAAGACACACCTGTCCTGTTTGTCCAGATGATCCGGAGTCATCCCGATCTGTCCCAGAATGCACTGCTGCAGCAGAGACTCTGATGGAGGTGAGACTGAGGGACCTGCTGCTGGACATCGAGGACCGAATCCACCAGGGAACTCTGGGAACTCTGAAGGTACGGCCACTCGCACAGAGCTGCAGGTGAAGAGCAGACACAGTAGGTGACATCACACTCAACCTGTCTGTCTGTCTCTGTCTCCAGGTGATGGACAGACAGGTGTGGCGCTCAGCGCTGGAAGCAGGAAACTATGAGCTGCTGTGTTCCGACGGGAGAGAGAACGGAGGGATGAACGGACGAGTGGAGGCCATGGAGGTGGACTCACCTGCACACCTGAGAGCCAGAGACAGGTACACACACACACACAGAGACAGGTGTGAGGGACCGGTGGAGTTTCAAAAAACAACTTTTATTTACCTCAAAATTAAAAATACAAAGGAAGCCATGAAAGAGGAGAACCTAAAGGGACAGTTCGCACTAAAATCAAAACCACAGATTTCTTCTCTTCTGCACGATCATTACTACAAAACTTATTTTTAAATTAAGCTTAAGTGATTTCAGGTTTTATGTATTTTCATAAGAAATTTTGTCATTTTTTACAATATATTTATTTCATTTAAAAAGTATATTTCGCTAATTCTTCCACCAGAGGGAGCTTGTGTTTGAGAATCTGGGATCTGGATAGTCATCTTGGACTTTGATCAACATTTTGTGGACCAAACAACTAATTGATAATTGGAAACTAACACTGCTAACTAAACTAATTAACAGATTGTAACAGGATTAATTAATCGAGAATATTTGACAGATTAATCATCAAAGGAAGGAAACTTTTTTAAATTTTTATCTCTTATATCATGAAGCTTTAATCTGATGAAAACATTTCCACATCTAAATTATCTTCTTCTTGTTCTTTGTTCAGTAAGTGTGTTTTTATATTGCATGTTAAATAACGTGTGCGTGTGTTTCAGGCTGCAGGAGCTGAGGTCAGACGGCGTGACGTCGTGCAGCGGGGGCGGGACTCCTCAGGTGGTCAGCAGCGCGGTGCGAGTCCTGGCTCAGGCTCTTGTTAACATCGAGCAAGGCATCGAGAGGCGCTTCCTCAAGGCTCCGCTGGGTGAGTCTCCCTCCAGTCCTGCAGACCATAATACCGTATTGGCCCGAATATAAGACGGCCCTGATTATAAGACGACCCCCTCTTTTTCAAGACTCAAGTTTGAAAAAAGACTTTTTGAACACCAAATTAATTTTTATACAGAAAATAATTACAGTACATCTGAAACAAATGATTATAACAATATATGTCAGAAAAAGCATGTTATTTTGCCTCATTCAAATCTTAATATCTGAACATTTAAATATGTAAACTAAAGTGCAATCACATTCGTAAATGAATGGCTTAGAATGAATGAATGTTATGAATGTTAGTCCGTTACGCCGCATCATTCTTTTACACCAGCCGAGGCTTGCTTTGAAGTCAGCGGTGGGTATGTTTAGCTCTTTGGCTATTTCCACGGCCTTGAGCTGAATGACAGCTCTGCTGATGGGCATCCCGTCCTTTCGTTTCTCGTCCACGTACGCGCACACCCTCCTGTCAAGTTCTTGGAAGCGGCCGCTCTGAGGACCACGGAAAGCTTTTCTCTGACTGTGAGCATTTTTTAGGTGATCTTTTTGAGCTCTCCATCTCCGTACATTACACTCTGTGACACCATATTTCACAGCCGCTTTGCAATTGTTTGAAGACTCTGCCTCATTTATCACCATCATCTTGAAGTTTACATCATAACTTCTCCTCAGCTGCCGGTTAACCTGGCCGATCTTCGACCCACTTTTCTCCAGATTGTCGCTACGTTTCTCCATTTTCTGTTATCTCTTCTATTATTTTCTTCTCTTTTCTTTCTTACCGCTATTTTTATTTTTATTCTTCGTGACAGGGGTTCGCTTTGGCCTGGGGAGTCAAGTTCAGCATTCGCTTCAATGAAATCTGGCGCCATCTAGCGTCGTGAATGGGTATAATGTCCAGACCCCGAATATAAGACGACCCCCACTTTTTCAGTCTTATTTCAATGCAAAAAACACCGTCTTATATTCGGGCCAATACGGTACTCAGCAGCCCGTTAACAACATGCTAGTGGAACCGAATGGAAACAGAGTTAGCGCCGACTCTAATTTAAAGTTGTAAACACGCAACTTTTTATGTGCACCGAAAAAAATTTTTTGGTTCATTCAGTTATCAAAATCTTGAAATCTAGTTTTACTAAACTCTGATTAGACCTAAACTAGACTAACAAAGATTAGTATTCAGTATTAGCATCATGCTGTGTGTGTGTGTGTGTGTGTGTGTGTGTGTGTGTGTTGTTGAATGCACGTGTTGTTAATTGGTCTCTTAAGTAATTAAGCTATTTATATTTAAAGCTTTATACATTTTAGTTATTAACTTGTGTGTGCACACGCCAAGTTACTGTTTGACATGGTATAACACCTGTCTCCTCCCCCCCACAGGTGAGGAAGAGTCAAAGAAAGACCAGAGGACAAAGAAGAACAAGAAGAAAGACGAGGACCAGACCAGCGATGGTACGACTTCCTCAACTGATGTCAGCTGAGAGAATAAAAACAACAACAACAACACATCCTGGAGACGGTAGAGATAAATACAGACTCACTTTAAACATTCTGTCTGTCTCTCTGTCCACCTGTCTGTCAGACGGCAGCGACAGCGGTCGGGTCAGTAAGACGGTGTTGGAGCGATGGAGGGAGTCTCTGCAGTCCTGCTCGAGTCTGTCTCAGGTCAGAAAAAAAAAAACACACATCCCGAAGGCTCAGCTCCGATTGGCTAAAAATGTTTTGTCGTATGTGCTGTTCCGTGTTCAGAGAGATTCTTCTTCACCTCTGACAGACTGTGTGTGTGTGTGTGTGTGTGTGTGTGTGTGTGTGTGTGTGTGTGTGTGTGTGTGTGTGTTCATGTGCTGATGTCATGTGTGTGTCCAGGTGTTCGTCCATCTGTCCACCCTCGAGCGAAGCGTCCTCTGGTCTCGCTCCGTCCTCAACGCTCGCTGTCGCATCTGCAGACGCAAAGGAGACGCAGACAACATGCTGCTGTGCGACGGCTGTGACCGCGGACACCACACCCACTGTCTGAGGCCCCGCCTCAAGGTACACACAGGCCACGCCCACCACCTCTGCTCGTTGCTGCCAGATCTTCCATAATTTGGATTTATCGCTTTCCAGATTAGTTTTTAATCGTACAACAGAGCTCTGCTTAATTTTAATCTGGAAAATCTTGAAAGTGAGTTTTACTAAACTCTGATTAGAAATAAACTGGATTTGTTCTTCAACGTTTGCATCGTGCTAACAGTGACCACGTGTGCGTGTTTGTGTTCTGCGTGTCAGTCGGTTCCAGAAGGTGACTGGTTCTGTCCAGACTGTCGACCCAAACAGAGATCCAGCCGTGTCCCGTCCCGTCAGCGCTCCTCCATTGATGAGGACGAGGAGGATGAGCAGGAAGATGACGAAGAGGAGGAGGAGGAGGAGGAGGAGGAGGAAGACGAAGACGAGGAGTCGGATGAGGAGGAGGAGTCGGAGGAGGAGGAGGAGGAGGAAGAAGTCGTCGGGTAAGTGTTGAAATATTTCAGCGTTGTCTGTCTGAAGTCGGAGCAGATTCTGACATCTGTGGACGTCTACAGCACCAAGAAGAGCCAGGCCCCGCCCCCTAAAGGCAAGAACCAACAGGCCACGCCCAAAGGTCAACCTGCCCTGCCCCCTAAAGGCAAGAACCAGCAGGTCACGCCCAAGAACAGCGCCGCCTCAGCAGGGAAAAATTCATCAGCTTCCAAGTGAGTCTCTGTTGATCCCAGTTTACTGAAGATCCCAGTTTAGTTTGACTCTGTTTCCCAGTTTACAGATTCTGTCCAATCACAGGTCCTCAGGGAAAAAGGCCACGCCCCCCACAGCGAAGGCCAACACGGCGTCCGGAGGTAAAGCTGCAGCCCGCTCTGGAGGTCGGGTCAGCTCCCGTCTGAGCAGTGAAATCCTGCTGCCGAACGGAAACACCAAGACCTCACCTGGTCAGAGTGAGGCCCGCAAGAGACCGCCACCCACAGGTGAGCAACCAATCAGAGGACAGGAAACGACCAATCCACAAGCAGGAAACAGACATCAGATGTCCAGACTGGTATACACTAATAAAACCAGTACCATCTCCCCTCTGTTCCTCCCCCAGATGTGTCTCCCCCTTCTAAACCTTCCAAACCCGTCCTGCCGTCATCCTCCTCTTCATCTTCATCGAGCCGCCGCTCCTCTGGAAGGAACCACGGCGTCCACGAGCTGTCGGCCTGTGAGCAGCTGACCGTGGAGCTGGTCCGACATGAGGACAGCTGGCCCTTCATGAAGCTCGTCTCCAGGACTCAGGTACACACACACACACACACACACACACACACACACACACACACACACACACCTGGATACGTGTAAACACCTGTCAAACATCTGTCTGCAGGTCCCAGACTACTATGACATCATCAAGAATCCAATCGCTCTGAGCACCATCAGAGAGAAAGTCAACAACTGTGAATATCAGACAGCAGGTGAGCACACACACACACACACACTCAGACAGACACACACACACTCAGACACACACACACACACACTCAGACACACACACACACACACACACACACAGACAGACAGACAGACACACACACACACTCAGACACACACACACACACAGAGACACACACACACACACTCAGACACACACACACACACACACACACACACACACACACACACACACACACACACACACAGACACACACACACACACACAGACACACACAGACAGATGAGAATCATTTTCCAGGAGAAGAAAAACAAATGTTTATTAAAATGATTGAAAAATAATTTTTTATGTCACTGATTGAAACAAATAACAAAGTGAGGTGATGTGTGTCTCCAGGTGAGTTCATCTCAGACGTAGACCTGATGTTCTCCAACTGTCTCCAGTATAACCATCGTCACACTAACGAGGCGAAGGCCGGACACCGCCTGCAGCAGTTCTTCCAGTCTGAGCTCAGCAGACTCGGCCTATCAGAGCGCGGCGCTGCCCCGCCCACCAAACGCTCCCGACACTGAGCCAAATGCACCCCCGATGACCTCACCGTCATCCACTCTGCCGATTGGTCCACGTGAGGGGCGAGACGGACTGACCTCCCTCATGACCCCTGACCCCTGTGACCCCGTCGGTCAGAGGTCATGAAGAGGGACGTTAAAGACTTATGATGACTGAAGATTACCTGAGACACCTGTTCTCTCCTCTCAGCGATCAGCTGACTGGTCACATGATCAGCTGCTCCCTCCTGGTTAAAGTAGTTTGAGTTTGTGTAGAAATGTTGTGGAGTAGATTTTTTTTTTTTACCCCATGTTCAGGGCTGATATTTCTCTGTCTGTCTGTGTGGACAGATGGTGGACATGTAGCAGACATTCCTGTGGTGCTGTAGGACAGTAGAGGACAATAGAGACAGACAATAGAGTCCCAACAAGTTTTTTTTCTTCCAGAGAAGCAAAAACCACTAAATAAACTGGAGCTTTGCACTGACAATGACGATCAGGCCGTTTGTGTTTCGCTCAGGGACAAAAAAAAAAAAAAGACAAATCTTTTCTAACAAAACAGTGCAGCTGTTTTTTTACTGAAACAGAGGTGTCACCATGGCAACAAGCTCTGCAGCTCAAACACCTGGAAGTCCGTGAAATCATCTGTTTATCACCTGACAAACGATGAAAATCCAGAATTATATTTATCTCCGAATCAAAGTAGAAATCAGATCAAATCCCGCTTCAAACAAAATGTTTTAAGGTTCGATCTTACTGGACTGTTCCTGAGCTTTCAACCAGCTCAGGTGAGCCGAGTTCACCTGAGAACAACCGCAGCATCAAAGATGATCAGCCGTCATCACATGACCAAACGGTGGAATTCGGAAATTCCGCGTTCTGAGTGGGAAATTTCAACAGGTCGGATCTTTGACTCGGAAAGTTGCGTTCGTCCATGCGTGTCACCTGTTTTCACATTTGGACCTATTTTTGCACCTCGTCTCGGACTTTGGGAAGCACTGATCAATACTTTCTGACTTTTTATGGACCAAACAACTAATTGATTAGTGGAAAAATTAGTGCCAGATTGATTTCTAGTTGAAAAAAACATAGGTCCAAACATGTGAAAACAGGTGACGCGCGCAGACGAACATTCCAAATTTGAACGGGTCAGATCTCAGACCGGAAAAGTCGTAGAATCTTGACCAACACTGACCTCAAAATCCAAGATGGCTGCTCTACGCATCAGCAGCAGTGAATGATGTTTATCGCTGCTGCAGGATCTGTCTGCACAAACTGCTGCGTAAAGGTTTCTTAATAAGCACAAAAACAGTTTCTTTTCTGACTGAAGCATGGTCATCTCAGGTGTGACATCGTTCCCAGCTCCATCTTCTGCCCTCTGAGCTAAATGGAACGCCCCAAAAGTGCCCTACTGGGGGTCATGTGTCGACACCTGAGCAAAGTCCATGAGATCAGGTTGAAAGCTCAGGTAATGCTCATCTTTATTTCATCTTGATTTGAACCTGAAAATAAAGAAGAGTCATTTCGATGACCGGAGTCTGATTCCCGCGGTAACGAGGTGAGAATCCGACTTTCTTAACGAGCTTCAGACCTTCAGGTCTCGTTTCCAAACACCTTGAATAAAAACCGGATTTTAAAGAGAGACACAGACTTCCAGAGATCACAGCCTGATTGTCTTTTAACCTCAAGATATCAAAGTGTTAATGAGGTCACCACTTAACATCAATGCTGACTCCTCCCCCTGAGTCATACAGGCCACGCCTCCTAGTTCTGCCTCAGTTAAAAAATCATTTTATCCAAAGAAAAGCAGGAACGGTTCATCTCAAGAAAAAAAAACACAATTAAAGACTAAATTAGATGATTAATTCAACATTTAATCTGCAGAAAACAGCGATATTGATTTGATATTGACATGTTACATTATTAATCAGCTATATTGATAATCAATATGAGTCATTTAGAGGAAAAAAAAAATCACTCTTTAAATGTGAATATGTTCTGGTTTATTTACTCCTATTGGACAAAACCACATCTGAGGGCGAGATCAATATTTTCTGACATTGTATGGACCAAACAACCAATCAATTAGTGGAAATTAGTGGATCAGCAGATTGATCATCCGATTTTACAACAAGATCAATCAATTTTTCACCGTCGTCTGATATTTTATGGGCCAAACAACTAAAATAATTGATAATCGGTATTGGTTGCAGCCCAGTTGAGTGCTGACCTCAAACATTTTATCACTCTGAGGAACTGAAACACCAGGTGTGATTTGAGCCTTAAAGGAGCAGTTCAACATTTTGGACTTTCAGTGAGATGTTCACGTCTGAGTCGGGTTCTTAGCTTAGCTTAGTATAAAGACTGGCAGCAGAGACTGAGAGAGACCGATCTTATAACAACAGGAACTGTTCCTTTAAGACATGCAGCAGCTGCCCCACCCCCGTGCCCTCTGTGATTTGTAGTTTTTGTATTTTTTGACTACTGCAACATTTTCCTGCTTTAGGCCGTTATTTTGTTTGCCGCTTTCTCCGCTTGTTCTTCTTCTGTGGTGTTAGTACAAGTGGACTGCTGCAGCTCAGTCAGTGTTTGTGTGTGTGTGTGTGTGTGTGTGTGTGTGTGTGTGTGTGTGTGTCAGAGAGTGTGTGTGTTGTTGACGGAGCTCAGCTGTAGACACTACACTGGAGCCGCCGCAGCCTCCTCTGCTGTGTATTTATTTAGTTGAGCTCTTTATTTATGACTCTTAGACTCATTCAGCTCCTGACGTTCTCCTGACGTTCTCCTTCTGTTTGTGTTTGTTCTCATGTACAAATAATAATAAATGACTTTTTATAACCTACTCTTTTTCTTCTGTCCTTATTAATTTTCTCCGCTAAAAGTGTTTCACCAAATTTCACCAAAATTGGCAGGTTGGTTGCAAATTCCACCCACTACTCAGGCAACACAAATGACACTCGTTGACCTCAAGGAGGCGCTGTAACACGTTTACACACAATAAGTTTACATTTTTGCAATTATCTTGAAAGCAAGATGATTCTTTTTTGGGCATTAGCTTTTACTTTGATAGTAAAGTAGCTGCAGGCAGGAATCAAACTGGCAGCCGCTGAGGAGGACAGTTAGTCTCCTGCTTCAAAAATAAAAACATGACTTTTTCTCAGTTTTATCAAAAAGCTGTTTTTGTGAACTCCTTTCAGGCCACTGGTCCAATTGTGCTGAAAATGAGTCGGCATCATCTACGTCTGGAGATGGAGTCAGAGTTGTGATTAGTAGTGATCTGGGGTGGAGCTGTGGTACTGAGGCCCCGCCCACACAGAGTTCAGATTTTATGTCATCAAATAAATAAAACCAAACTGACGAGATAAATGAGCAAACATCAGCGTGATAAGTAACGACCTAAAATGACTAACATTTATTTGATGTTTTAGTCTGACCCATGTCCCATCTGCTCACATGGAGGGGGGCGGGGCTTATGACCTATACTGCAGCCAGCTACCGGGGGGCATCCAGATGATCTGGAGGGACTTTTGGCTCAGTAGAGAACATATATATATATATATATATACATATATATATATACTCTGCAACATGTCTACACAAACTCAAACTACTTTAACCAGGAGGGAGCAGCTGATCATGTGACCAGTCAGTCAGCTGATCACTGAGAGGAGAGAATGGGTGTCTCAGCAGAATCTGAGTTGGTGGCAGACATAACATAAGAATAACTACAGAAATTGATTATCTTTTCTCTGATAACTTACGTAGCTCATACAGACCGTTAATAACCTGTTATAACCTCACTGGAGTGTTAAAGGATCTGTGGCTGCCAGATACCACAGGACACATTCATTCACTCTCACTAACAGCAGCTAAATGGTACTTTTATTTAACAGCAGCATAATTAGTTATAGTTAATTAATTAATGAACTAATTAATTAATTAACTATTCAATTATTTTAAAAAAACAGATGATTACAAAGTTGTTAAGCTCAGTGAGATGATAAAAGTGTTGGTTGCTATGGTAACAGCCGTAAAGGTTGATGGGTGATGGCGGATTGACCTGTGATGACAGGATCATTAGACTTGGTTCAGACTCGCCTCTGTGAGACCAAACTGGGGAAAATGTTGGACTCATCCTGTCCTCTTCGGACGGGGAGGTTTGCGCTCCATGTGGCCCCGCCTCTCTGCTCCATGTGACCCCGCCCTTCTGCTCCCCCTCCCTCCTCCTCTCCCAGACTCCCTCCTCCTCCTCCTCCTGCTCCGCTCGGACTGTCGGCCACATTCCCCGCTCCTTTCACCCTGATAAACTGCTCTGATCTGCGGAGACCAGCCGACTGACCCGGGACAACATGGTGAGACCCTCCGCAGACTGTCCCCGGGACTGATAGTGGTCCTCAAAGACCGGGTGCGTGCTCGGCGCGGGGCCGCGCGGGTCTCTCGAGGACCGTTATCTGTCTCTGCGGGGAGCGTGATGTTAGCTGTTAGCATGTTAGCATGGCCGCCGCTCCGCTCCGCTAACCGTTACTCTGCTAAAACCGTTAGCCGCTGTCTGTCCGCCCGTTATTCGGTGAATACGTCACACCGAGCCGTCTCCTGGTGGCGGACGTCGGTCTTGGACAACTAACGGACACTTTTGTGTTTATTTTCTGAATGTAACGGTCGGTGTTCCGGGCCGGGCCGGGCCGGGCCTGCCCTCAGGCCGTGTGGCCCGGGGCGGCCATCTTAGTCCCGCTGTGGTCCTGCGGGACTGACGGACCCGCACCCAGGACCGGGACCCGCTCATGAAGCTGACCAGCTGGGCCCACTGAACCGGACTGAACCGAACCAGACCGATCCGACTGAAAGAGAAGGGTCCGGGAGGTCCGATTCGGTCCGGGTCAGTGAGAGACAGACAGACAGACAGAGAGACAGACAGACTGCAGAGTCACGGCTGTCTGTCTGTGAGCTCTGGTTTAACTGACTCACACCAGTCAGTGAACCAGTTACACACCAGCTACAAACCAGTTACATTAATGTGAGCAGAGATCTGCAGTGAACACTGGGATCATCAATACTTCAATCATCAATACATCAGTTTAATATCTGATATTATTACATATGAAATTAAAAAAACTCTGGTTTCATGTGTTTAGATCATAAGAAGTGATTAACTGATTAAAGAAGATTTTTAACTTCTGTAAACTGTCAGAAAATCAGTTTACTGCAGCAGAACTCCGATCAATCTACAGCACTTTAATAATATTTAATTTATTTCCAGAAAATGTTGATCAAAGTCCAAGATGACGTCCTCAAATGTCTCGTTTTGTCCTCAACTCAAAGATATTCAGTTTACTGTCAGAGAGGAAAGAAACCAGAAAATATTCACATTTAAAAAACTGAAATCAGAGAATTTGGACTTTTTTTAATTACAGAAAAAGGCTCAAACTGATTAATTGATTAATTAATCCTGTCTCAGTCTTACCGATTAAAAAAAATGGATCCAAATGTGTGAAAACAGGTTGAGCGCTCCACCTGTTTTTCAACCAGTGATCAATCTGCCAATAATCTTTCCATTAATCGATCAGTCGTTTGGTCCGTAAAGCGTCAGCCGTGTGCTTTAACGTGGCTGAGCGTCTTGCAGCGCTCTCAGCGGATCAGCTGATCCCTGTTGGTCCAACTCGGTCAGCTGATCGGTGTGATGTGAAGCTACAGCCTAAAGGGACATTCTGTGAAATATATTGTTGAGCTCGGTCAGTCAACAGACGCTTCTGTTCATCCACAATAAAACTTTATTTAATCGAAACATTTGGACGAAGATACGATCCAGAGTCGAAACAGACGGATGGAAGAAGTCAGATAATAATGATGATGATGATGATGCTTCTGAAACAACAACAACAAGAAGCTCCTCCACCAGGCCAAAAGTGTGTCTGTTTGTTTATTTATTTATTTTTGCCCAAAATAACAAGACAAGGAATAATAACAGACAAGAGGAAAAACTGTGTATTATATAGAATATTATATACATATACATATATATATGTATATATATATATATATATATATATATATATATATATATATACATATAGACATATATATATAGACATTATTACATTTATTATTATTATTATTGTATTAGAGTGGTAGATCTGTATCCGATCAAAAGTCCTAATCATCATGTTTCAACTAAGGATGATAACAATTAATCTATAGTCAATTGATCAGTCAGTAAGAATTTGATTAATCATGTAAAGTTTTTTTTTATCTACTATCAAATAAACATATGAATCATGAAGCTCTTTATATGTCTCATATTCTACACTCTTAGAAATAAGGGTTCTTCCGGAAGGGCTGTGGTTCTACCCAGAACAATTTGTGTCTGAAGAACCCTTTTTTGAGGAAAGGGTTTATCAAAGGTTCTTTGTAAGACTGAGGGTTCTAGTAAGAACCCTTTTCACCCAAAGAACCTTTTTTTTTAGAAGAAAGAGGTCTTCAAGGATTGTGTTCTAGGTAAAACTCTTGGAATGTAAAAAGGTTCTTGGTAGAACCACCTGGTTGCATTCTTTTTTTTGCACACTTAGAGAGGTAGAAAGGTTCTGAATAGAACCTCTGGGGGAGGGTTTTGGGTGGAACCATTGCACCATAAAAGGGAACTCTTTGAAATGGTTACATGGTTCGAACGGGAACCAAAAATGGTTCTCCTATGGGGACCAGCTGAAGAACCCTGTATGGTTCTAGTTAGCAGCTTTTCAGGGTGTATGTAATGCTGTCAGAGAACGTGGAACGTGTTGCTGTGGAAGTAAAACTTTGATTGAGGGGCTGTTTGGTAAATGCAACATTTGTAAGTCTGATTAATCGATGAATCGATCATTAATTTTTCCAATGATCGATTATGGACGGGGCTCACAGTTTAGAAGCCTAATATCAACAGTAGTCCAGTTGTCGTTGTTTCCATGGTTACCGTACAAACAGCCAGTGTAGCATCCGTTCTTTCGTCACCCTCCTGATATTCTACCGAGGTGAACGGTGTTATGATGATATTTGTGTTAAACCACTCTGTGCTTCATACTCCCACAATGTAGGCGGAGCTGATTGTCATAGCGACATTATTCCCACGCTCAGCGTGGATTCCCCGTCACTCTTTCGTCGTAGCCAGTAATGATCCTGCCCCTCCCCCTCCGTGATGCTCACTGATGTTCCCCACTCAGGGTGGAACGCGGCTCTGAACAGTCAGCAGTCTGTTTGTTATCTTACCGTCGTCATCTGGACCGAATCCAACGTGATCCACAACAGGAGCTGAGGCTTTTCATTCTTTTTAACCAAGCAGTCCTGAAACCGTCGGGGCTGGACATCGATTCAGATTTCCCCCGTTCCGTTTGATTCATGATTTGATTCAGTTTGATTTGGAATGATTCAGTTAAACTAAAAGTTTTGTTTGGATGTGGAAGAGAGTCTCGGAGAACTAATGCTGTAAATTGTAGGTGGAACCCTCTAACCTGGGGCGTTATTAAAGAATTGACCCTAAAGTAGAGACAATAATCATGTACTTTTTATGAAACATGACCTGACAAACACTCAAATCATCAGGATCTCACACTAAGAGAAAGGCTGCTCACGTGAGACCGTACCACACCCACAGGACCAAAGACTGATATCAAGAGAACATTTTGTGGGATCTCGTGAATCGATATCGGACCAGGCAGAATCACACATCAGAATATTTTTGACTCAAACGTGTGACAGTATTGTCAGGATGATTATTGGCGCTGTCAAGAAATCTGAACACGGTGAGATTTTTAATCAATAATCATCAGTAACGTGGATTTAATGCCTGGTTAAAGACACACAATCAAACTGCCAGAACAGGAAATGACATCACTTTTCTGCAGCAGTTGTCAAACTGTGGGACGCAGAGTGACTGCAGGACAGACGAGTGGAGCAGACCTTAGAAACATAGAACTGTTCTGGGTAGAACCTCCAGAGAGGGTTCTAGGTGGTACCATTGCACCATAAAAGGGTTCCTGTTAGAACTTTTATAAAAAAGTTCTAACAGGAACCAAAAATGGTTCTCCTATGGGGACAAGCTGAAGAACCCTTTATAGTTCTAGTTAGAAGCTTTATCTCTAAGAGTGTATGTAACACTGTTGGAGAACGTGGAACATGTTGCCATGGAAATAAAACTTTGAATGTTCAGTAAAACCAACATTTTTAAGATTTTATAAGTTTGATTAATTGAAGAATTTATTGTTAATTTTACCAATGAATCAGATTTTACTGTGGTTTTATTGTGAAACCAGAATCTTTTTATTCCTGAAAATATAAATTATTTTTTTAAATTGATTTTGGCATTTTAAAAAACACTCAAAACAATTAATTGGTCATCAAAATATTTGCATACATTTTCAATTAATGGATTGGTTGTTGCAGTTCTGTATTCAGGTGTTTATATGAACCAGTCATCATCAGAGTTACCTGTCAGGTTTGGAGTATTGATCACCTGAAGTTCTGATCTTTATTGTTAATCATCTCAGCCTGGTTCCACCATGTGGATCGCTGTCACTTGTGCTGTATTGGTTAAGTTTACTGATGGTCCGTGTTGTTGTGGTTTGCAGGCGTCAGGTGTGACAGTGAACGATGAGGTCATCAGGGTGTTCAATGACATGAAGGTGAGGAAGTCGTCGACCCAGGACGAGGTGAAGAAGAGGAAGAAGGCGGTCCTGTTCTGTCTCAGCGACGACCATAAGAAGATCATCGTGGAGGAGGGGAAGCAGATCCTGGTGGGGGATATCGGAGAGACCGTGGACGACCCCTACGCCTGCTTCGTCAAGCTCCTCCCCCTCGACGACTGCAGATACGGCCTGTACGACGCCACCTATGAGACCAAGGAGTCCAAGAAGGAGGACCTGGTCTTCATCTTCTGGTACCGAATCAGTCATCACTTACTGTTAGACCTTTTAGCGACCTGCAACTTCAGCTGTGATCATCAGACATAATCCATGTCCATTTTACAGACAACTAATCATTAGTGGAAAAATTATCGCCAGATTGATCACTAGTTGAAAAACAAGTCCAAACATGTGAAAACAGGTGGAGTCTCTGGGATAAATACGCCGTTTCCTTAAATTCTTCACAATAAAAGTCCCTGTTGTTTTGTCAGTGAAACACTGTTATTATGAAGCAGGAGATGTTTCCTTCAGTGTTTCATCAGCAGTAACTTAACATGACAGCGACAGCTGAAGTGAACATGAAACTGTAAAATACAGCAGATCCCTGAAAGTACAAACAGCGACAGAGGAGAGAAACTACATTTCAAACTACAGAGATTCAGTTAGAAGCTACAGAAGGACCATAAAGAGACTTTAAGAAACGTCTTTCTCACACACGAGCTCGGTATCACAACACTCGCTTGTTTGGGGGTGAAAAAGGGCGTTTGGTGTTGCAAACCGTTGGCAAGACGTTGCCGCAGTCCACTTGGAGGCGGGTCGGACTCACTTTGGCCCCGATCCAGAGTCGGTCCATCTTGCGCGCAACTCGGCGCGATAAAAGTGGTGATGGAAATGCAAATCAGTGCGGCTTGGCTGGATGTGGGTGGGAAGAGGTTAGAGAACGTCGCCCGTCTTTTATCTAAATTTAATGATGTAGAGAAGAGTCAGTGTTAACACCTGCATTAGTGTTTCATCACAGTACAGTGATATGATTTAGTTCACAGCTCAGAAACGTGTTTAAGAGTACAGTAGCTCTTAAAGAAAACAGCATGTTGGAGAATTGGACCCTGAAACATCAGCTGGATTTAAGCTTTTTTACTGACAGACTGAAATTAATGGAAGAGCTCAAACAGTCCAGCGCGGTGGCTCATAAATGTTGACTTTCTGAAATTAAACACAAAGAAACAAAAGCATCTATATCTGTACAGTAATACAGAGCCAATGAGCTACGTTAGCTGTCTAAACAAGTCTGAAACAACATTACAGTGGGACAATAAATAGACCAATCATCACCAAGTTAGTTCAACATCAGGAAAGACAGACTCCTCATTTGGTTCCACTGTTGATTGGTTAAAACTGATTGGGGCTGCCACAAATGATTATTTTCATCTTTGATTAATTGTTTTCATGATTAATCAATTAACCATTACGTCTATAAAATGTCCAAAAACAATGTCGGACTCTTAGATTCTCTTAGAGTGACGTCTTCACAGTTTGTTTTGTCCAGCCAACAGTCCAAAATCCAAAGACTCTTTTGTTTACTGTCAGAAATGACAAAGAAAAGCAGCACATCCTCACATTTAAGAAGCTCCATGTTGACGAGTCACCTGAACTCACCTGAGTTCTGACTGTCGTGTCCTCCTCAGGGCTCCAGACAGCGCTCCACTGAAGAGCAAGATGATCTACGCCAGCTCTAAAGATGCCATCAAAAAGAAGTTTACAGGTGAGTCGCCATGCGATCTGCTGACCTCACAGGTCATCGCGTTGGGTGCTTTTCATTACGTTGAGCTTTGCCTCCTCGTCTCGTCTCTCCTTCGTTGACCTGGAAGTCGCCATGATGGAGGATTTTCCAATTTCTTAAATGCACCTGGAGGAGGCGAGGAGAGAGGAGGCTTCTGGAGGAGCTCAGAGCGAGGATACACTAGTGTATCCTACGCATAAGTCTTTTATCAATTAAGGGGCGTGTCGTATAAATGACGCACTCCATGTTATCCTGAACACAATTAAATAATTTTTATTACACAGTTTATTCTCACAGTTACATGATGGAACACAATATCATGCACCGTCAGTCTGCCTGCGATTAGTCTGTCTGTGTGTGATGAGTCGGTCTGCGTGCAATGTGTCGGTCTGCGTGCGATGTGTCGGTCTGCGTGCGATGAGTCGGTCTGCGTGTGGTGTGTTGGTCTGCGTGTGATGAGTCTGTCTGCATGCGATGTGTCTGTCTGCGTGAGGTGTGATGTGTCTGCGTGTGATGTGTCGGTCTGCATGTGATGTGTCGGTCTGCGTGTGGTGTGTCTGTCTGCGCGTGGTGTGTCTGTCTGCGCGTGATGTGTCAGTCTGCGCGTGATGAGTCTGTCTGCGTGCGATGTGTCTGTCTGCGTGTGGTGTGTCAGTCTGCGTGTGGTGTAATGTGTCTGCGTGTGATGAGTCTGTCTGCATGCGATGTGTCTGTCTGCACGTGATGTGTCAGTCTGCGTGTGGTGTGTCGGTCTGCGTGTGATGAGTCTGTCTGCGTGTGATGAGTCTGTCTGCGTGTGATGTGTCAGTCTGCATGCGATGTGTCTGTCTGCACGTGATGTGTCAGTCTGCGTGCGATATGTCGGTCTGCGTGCGATGTGTCAGTCTGCGTGTGATGTGTCTGTCTGCGTGTGATGTGTCTGTCTGCGTGTGGTGTGTCGGTCTGCGTGTGATGAGTCTGTCTGCATGCGATGTGTCTGTCTGCGTGTGATGTGTCGGTCTGCGTGTGATGTGTCGGTCTGCGTGTGGTGTGTCTGTCTGCGCGTGGTGTGTCTGTCTGCGCGTGATGTGTGAGTCTGCGTGCGATATGTCGGTCTGCGTGCGATGTGTCTGTCTGCGTGCGATGTGTCTGTCTGCGTGTGATGTGTCTGTCTGCGTGCGATGTGTCAGTCTGCATGCGATGTGTCTGTCTGCGTGCGATATGTCGGTCTGCGTGCGATGTGTCTGTCTGCGTGTGATGTGTCTGTCTGCGTGTGATATGTCGGTCTGCGTGCGATGTGTCTGTCTGCGTGTGATGAGTCTGTCTGCGTGTGGTGTGTCTGTCTGCGTGTGGTGTGTCTGGGACTTCAGGATATAAAGGTGACTGGAGCACCTGTCAGGTGTGATTGGACGATCAGGTGTGTGTGTGTGTGTGTGTGTGTGTGTGTGTGTGTGTGTGTGTGTGTGTATCTCGTCAGTGACCTCAGGTGCGTCTCCTCCTCAGGTATCAAACACGAGTGGCAGGTGAACGGGCTGGACGACATCCAGGACCGCAGCACGCTGGCCGAGAAGCTGGGCGGGAACGTGGTGGTGTCTCTGGAGGGCAAGCCGATGTGATGTCATCGCGGCGAGCCAAGCGGAGCCAAGCCAACCGCCGTGCCATCCGGACCGAAGCACCTGACCCCACCTGAACACCGCCGCTTCACTCAGCAGCTTGCTCTGTCTGTATCCATGTCCTGAAGGATTAGCATCTTTAGGCCTCTTTGTTTTCTTTTTTGTTCTTTTTGCTTTTTTTTTTCCAACATGAAGGAGATCTCATTAACGTAACGATATGCAAACACCTCCCAGTCTGTTGCCACATGACTTCTGTTCACCTGGCAGAAAAAAAAACAAAAAAACCACACACTACCAAACCCCAGGAAGGTTGTCTCTCTCTCACAGTTTTGCCAAAAAGTCGATGTGAAGGAAGCAGCCACGCGTGTCGGAGGTGAGCCAGCGGGCACCGCGCCACTCCACGCCGCACCGCAAAGCTCCGCCTCCTGCAGCTTTTTACATATGACTTTATTTATTATTGTAAACTGTTGTTTCTTCTTCAGCATGTCCAAACCAGGCAGACGTATGTTAGACTATGCATTGAGCAGAGAAAGAAGGAGAAGAAGAAGAAGAAAAGAACCCAGCAGCACTTTTTGTTGAAACACTACAGGTTAAATAATTCTGGTCTCACGTTTGTTTACCTCCGTTTGTTTCATTCCTGTCGGACTCACTGTCATTCTAGCTGTTTGGTCGTCGCCTTACTTTCAGTTTGAATGTAACCGTCACACCAGTTAGTTAGAGTGCACTTTTATTTTGTAAAGAAACACTACAGGAAGCAGATTTGACCCCAGCAGTGAGAGACGACCCCACAACAACAACAACAACAACAACAACAACAACACGACAACATCTGGAGCCTTAAAGTGGAACGTTGTTTCTGAGATCACAGGAAGCCACTTTGCAATAAAAGCCTGTGGCAGATCTGACGCCTCCCGCCTCGTCTCTGCTTCCACCAATCACAGAGCGTTCTCACCCGCAGGTCGTTCTGTCAGTTCTCTGTTCTGTCTGTGGCTCACCTTTGACCCCTTAAACGCCAGTCAGCTGTGAACGACGTCTGAGTGAAAACGTTCTGAACACCGTAGAACCTGTCAGGCCCTTGTCCACCAACATGGAACCGTTCTGAGCGTTTCCACCCGAAATAAATTTGTTCCGAACTTGAACTAAAAGTTGCAGGAACCAAAGTGGGTGTGTCATGTTCTACAGGTCATAATGGTTCCATTCAAATCTGGGGCAAATGTGAGCTGGTTCACTAGATAGCATCAAGGTTCTTGAACAGAATCAGTTCAAGAACCAGAGCAGATGTGTTGGAAAAGGAAGAGAACTTCTTTTGTCCCCAGTAGAAGCAGTGTGACCACTAAAAGAACCCAGATGAAATTATTGTAACCTAGGTAGAACACAAGCAGAAACAGTCAGACCCCCTCTAGAACCCCAGTATAACATGACTATGTTCTAATGTAAAAGAACATGAATAACATCAGTGAAACTTCAGTAGAACCTCAGGTATAACATCAATTAATCATCAGCTGACCCAGTGGAACCCCCATAGAACCTTAATAGGTCCGTTGTCATCAGTAGGACAAATGTAACAGCAGTAGGATTTCAGTAGAACCCTAGTAGAACAACTGGAAGCCAATTAGAATCGTTGTGATCAATAGAACCTTGTTGGAACCAGTTGAAACCCAACAGAACCAGTATGATCTTAGTAGAATCCTATTAGACACACTTCAAACTCAGAACCCCATTAGAACAGTTCAGTTTTGTTGGTAAAACCCAAATGAGAACCAGTATAAACTCCAGTACAACCCATTATAGCCAATATTTCCATGGAATCCAGTCACAGCCTGTAGAACTTTATCAGAACCAATAAAACCTGCTTAGAACCAGTATAAGCCCATTAGTTGTTGTTAAACTTTAGTAGAACCCCAAGTAGAGCCAGTATTTCCTCAATCAGAATCAATACAGTCTGAGAACCTCAGTAGAACAGCTGCATTTGTACAGCTAGCATGACTTCAGTGGAACCCTGGTAGAACTTTTACAGTCTGTGGAAGTAAAACACGATAAACCCTATAGCACCAATATGACTACAGTAGAACCCCCATTAGAACCATTTCAAATTCAGCAGAATCCCGTTGCAGCCAGTAGAACATCATTAGAACCAATAAAACACAGAACTAGTATTAAGCCATTAGTAGCTGGGTAACTTCAGTAGAACCAGTATTTATCCAACAGAACCCTATTAAATTCAGTGGAGAATTAAAATCAGTATGAGCTCCAGTAGATCCCATTTTAAAAGTATGACTTCAATAGAACCCCACTAGAACACTTCCAAAATGTGTGGAATCCTCCATAATGCACATGAACCCTATAGAACCAGTAAAACCCCAATTGAACCCCCATTAGAACCATTGCAAACTCAATAGAATCCAGGTACAGCCTGTAGAACCTTGTTAGAACCAATAAGACCCAGTTAGAATCTTTATTTCCCCATTAGAAGTTGTGTAACTTCAGTAGAACCCCATCAGAAGCAGGACAACTTTAGTCACAACACGTTTTTACCGATGTCTCAGTGGAACCCCATTACAACCGGTATGAACCATATAGAACCAGCATGGCCTCATTGGAACCATAGAACAAAAGTAGAATCCCATTAGAACCTGAACAAAATGTTAGAACATGTTTACAAATCAGTGTGTCCACAATTTATAAAAAAAAAAGGTTCTACAGGTGTTCTTTATTCTGTTTCTCCAACAGACAGAACAGAGTTCTTTCAGTGTCTCAGTTCTCTCTCAGTTCTACAGTTTGTGGTCAACATGAAACTCTCCTGGTTGAATCAGAACAAAAGTTGAAGAACCCCATTAGAACATGTCTGGTTCTTTGATAAGAAATCAAAGGTACAAAAATTTTGTCTTGTGTTCTGCTAAGGAACCCTGAATGAGCCTGAAACAAACAGGTCTGATGGTTAAATGATCCAGGAGAGGTTCTATGTTCTGTCACATTCAGGAGAACATTGAGGCGCAGAACAATGAGAACACCTGAACTGTTATGTGTTGGGAGTCCGTCACCAGAAACTCGTCCACAGAACTACATGTTAAATTCTAACAGAAAAGTTTCTGGAGGTTCTAAATGTGGATTTTTGGGTCAAACGTGTGAAAAGAAGCGGCAGACATGTTGAATATTCATTCTGACAGTGTTCACATGTATTTACACTGTTTTCACCAACTCACCTTGATGTCACAGAATTTTCTGATGGAAAATTATACGTTATATTAGCTAAAAAAATGACAGATTTTATCAGTGGAGTTTGGTTGGTTTGTACAGAGTGATATTTGTCAGGTTTAACGGTGGTTTCCTGTCTGACAGAAAGGTAAAGTGGTTAAAATATTCTAAATGCAGCGTACACTTAAACTGATAAAGATTTTTTCAGGTTTTGCTGCTAACCCTGTCCACAGCGGGACATTGATTAGCTTCCTACACCCGTAACTCCTGCTGCTGCTCCAAACTGCAGGCGTGTCGACGCTGACTGTGGATAAGAACCTCATACAACTACAAATAATACGAACTGTCCCTTTATAGAGACAGGTGGGGAAACCGAAAAGGTTAATCTGATAGATTCTGCTGCTGATCATCTGATTTTCTTCTTCTACCATCATAAGCAGTATCAGTGGTTTCCATGGAAACAACATTTAGCTCCCAGATGATGTGGACCACTCTGATAGATCTCGGTCCTCACTTCCTGTGTGAGTCAGCAGCTGAATGAATAAAGCTGCAGATTTTTGACCTTAAAAGGTTGTGAAGTGTGAGATGAGTCAGCGAGTGTGGAGCGCTCACAGCTCCAGCAGGGTCCCGCAGCATGTTCTTCATGTTTAGAACGTGACGGTTCCGTGCAAGTCGTCGTGAAATCATGCTGTTGTCAGTTGTCTAAAGTATAAAAGAGCTGAAGCTGCTGACACTCTGATCAGCTCTGAGAATCTGATCCTCCTGCTTCTATTTCTGGACCACACATGCTTCTGAGTCCAGTCATCAGCCTCCACAAAAGGCAAAAGTGGACGGACAGAGACAGACGAGAGACGACCGAGGGCTGAGCTCAACACGGACCAGCTGCAGGGAGGGCGCTCACAAACGCACAACAACTACACAATAACACTGGAACAACACGACACAAACCATCTGAGCTGCAGGGAGGCGACTCGACAGGTTCATCCAGGACAGAAGCAAACATCACTTACAGAGTTTTATGTCTGTTACCACAGCAACCAACGCCAATTTTTAAGAGTTGGACGTGTTGAAATTAAAAAGACAGTTGTCACATTTAGAGAAAAGGTCATGTTCAGAGAAATAGGTCATGAAAGAAGAAACAAAAACCTTGTTTCAAAAGTCACCATGTCTACAGAAAAAGGTCATGTTTAGACAAAAAGTCGTTAAAAAAATTATGTTCAGAGAAAAAATTGAAAAAGTCGTCATATTTGGAGAAAAAAGTAGTAACAAAAGAAATAAAAACCTCACAAAGTTTAAAAAGTCACCATGAGAAAAAGTCATCATAAAGTCGCCATGTTTAAAAAAGTCATGAAAAAAGAAACAAAAACCTCGCCATGTTTAAAACGTCACTGTGTTTGTGTGGTTAGAGAAAAGTCAAAAAAGTTGTCATGTTCAGAGAAAAAAAAGTTTAAAAAGTCGTCATGTTCAGAGAAAAGGGTCATTAGGAACGAAACAAAAACGATAAGATTTGTCCCAGTCACAGATGCAGCTTCGGGAATCTTGTCTCAGGTTAGGACACCTGAAATACTTGATCCAACATCACTTATAGACTTTAATGACTGTTACCATAGCAACCAACACTAATATTTTCATCCAACTGTTGGGTTTTTAAACACCGAAACACAAAAACCGGAGCAGAAACGACAGGGACTGAACCTGAAGACGGATGGGTTTGACGTCTCGGCCTGTGGACGATCCAAAGATGTTCTTCTCACTAACTGAGGGGACATAAGACAGAGAGTGGACCGAGACAGTGTCCACCGTGTCAAAGTCATAAAAGAGCAGCTGGACCTCAGCCTCCAATCAGAGCTGCTCGTCTGGTGCATAAAGCAAAAAAAGCTTTCTATCTTCCAGATTCACTTCCTGGTTGTAGAGCCCACTGAGCGCGTGCAGTAGATTCCCCAATGACCACCGCCTGCGAGTTCCCGCTCAGCCCGTAGACTTTACTTTGTGATGATGTCACAGATTTTTAAATGGCTTTTTTCAGCTCAAGGAAAATTTTACAAATTTAAAAACTCCATGGATCAAAAATGAATTAATTCATTTGCAGTTTGAAGTGTCCTGACGTCTCTTTAATAACGGTGGCCTGTTGGGGAAAATTGAATTTAATCAATTTTTCAACTAATTCTGAAATCATATCATTAAGCGTCCTGGTGTTTTTTAGTTTGGGTTCTCCTCTCTGCTGGTGTTCTGTCTGATCTTCCATCTTGTACAGCATTCAAATAAATAAAAAAATATGAAAAGGCCAGTGATTTATTAATTAAAACTGCAACCAAACGACGCGTTATATACTTGATTTACCCGTTCCCGTCTTCATTTTTTATGTTCACCTTCTGATAAGTGGATTTCCTGTAATAAAGCAAGTGAACATTGCATTTTCTTTAGCTGACTGTATATTTTCTTCCTTTTAATGGGATGGTTTGATCCACGGACGTTATTGTTGTGTGCAACAGAGAGAACTGGACCCAAAAGCGAGACCCGGACAGCAGTTTTAGGTGGCTTTATTGTCAAACAAACAGGAATGGACGTCTAACAGGGTAGGCAGGCAAACGAGTACCAGTGACTGGGTCAGAGGCGGGCAGGGCTGGAGACAGACGTTCACAAATCAATACATCTGAATTCATCATTTTACCCAGAACGTCCTATTTCTCACAGGGAGAATTTCTCTCATGAAGGTTTCTGTCACCCTGTGTGAGCATTAAAGGAGCAGTCTGACATTTAACCAGCAGGTTCCACCGTTTAAATCACACGAGAACAGAAACAGGACTGCAGCTGCTTCACCTGCGGCTGTGAGTGAACCTCATCAGTCAGGGTTGGAAGGTAACTAAGTACATTTACTCAAGTATTGTGCCTAAATACAAGTTTGAGGTACTGCAGTACTTCTGTTTTATGCTTATTTATACTGAACCGCATCTCAGTGGGAAGTACTGTTCTTATTACTGCATGTAACTATAGTTACTTTACTAATTCACATGAATACAAAATATATCAGCTGATAACACGTTTATCAATCAGATTTTTTACTGCTTAGTTTGTGTTTTCTTCTTTTTCTGTTTCTCTCTCTTTTCTCCATTACCCAGAATTCCTGAGGTGAGTCAGCAGCACTGATTACAGAGTTGTGTCGCCTCCTGCTGGCCGCTGAGCCGAACTGCAGTCACATTATACAAACCACAAAACCACCGAAGAAGAGCCACAAGAACCTGAAACAATGTTGAATATCAGGAACACACAAAATAATTTCTGTGAAGTTTACAAATAATTAAAAGGAACATAAAGCACAGAAGACCCAGGACACGCTGGAGGGACTACATCACTCGGCTGGCCAGGGAACGCCTTGGGATCCTCCCGGAAGACGTGGAGGAAGAGTCCAGGGAGAGGGAAGTCCTGCTGCCCATTCGACCCGCGACCCGCGACCCGCGACCCGCTCCCGGATGAGCGGAAGAAAATGGATGGCTGGATGTAAAGCACAGTGGGGGTGATGCTGTTATTATGAAGAAGTACAGTGGTGTAACTGTGGGGTTGATCGATGGAGAGGACAGTGGATTTATGTAAAAGATTGATTATTGATGGCTTAGTATAGATTAGGGTCTGAACGGGACTGTTGCTTCTTCCTGCTCCTTTTCAGACAAAATGTTCATTTATGTTTCTCATTGTGAGTCTGTTCATTATTGTGTTTTTCTACATATATATTTTATTTTATTCTATATAATAATAATATAATAATTAATTCAACTGAAATATCCACATCATATATTGGTTATATATTCATGTATAAGACAGAAGTGACGGACTGGAGCTGAGCAGCTGAATAACCACCAACAGTTCTGCAATAATAAACATTTATTATAAAATGTCTCTGTTATTACATGTATGTATGTGACGCTTTACTTCAGTGGTGGGAGAAATATTCTGCTCCCTAACTTCAGTTCAATAAAAAAAACAAAACACTACAGCTGTAAAAATACTCCTCCTGTATTCAAAACCCAAATTAAGAAAAAAGTATCATAGTATTGATGAGTATTTAAAGTATCAAAATAAAAGTATTTGTTCTTTAGAAATATTCCCCCTGTGAATGAGATCATTTTGTAAATACATTATATTATATTATATTATAAGATGTTTATTACTGATGCATTCACGTGTATAAAGTGTGTAGTTTTGCTGTTATAGTTGGTTGAGTTCATTCAAATTATATTAATTTGTTTTTAATAGATTTTTTTATACATGGTTTATAATAATGTTCTTGAATATTTCCACAAAAACAAAATAAAACAAATAGAAAAGGAAATGTATAAATGTACTTAGTTACATTTAACCTCTCAGAGTTACTCTGTTCTTCTTTTTCATGTTTTGATTTTTTTTTAAATGCAAATATGAACAATAATTAAGAGTGATGCTGGGTACATGTTTGCCAGAGGTTAAGTCGTAAATAAAATTGTATGATTAAAAAAATCATAGTTTCAACAGTTCAGACAGTCACGTAATTTACACATTAATTGTGATTTGTAAAAATATTTATCTAGGCCTGTTATAAAGATTAAGTTTATTTATTTATGTGCTTATTTACTTATTTATTTATTGAAATTAATGAGTCCGTCTTCTTCTTCGTGGGTTGAATTTTTCGATGAAATCTGGCTGGCTGTCCATCGTGACGTCACAGCACTTCCTGTCTCCACCCGTTGGCAGCCATGATGGTGGGTTTGTGTCTTTTCTCTGCTCCGTCTCTGTTTTTCTGTCTTTTCTCGGCTGGTCAGACGCCCGCGGAGCCCGATGGGGCCCCCGGGGAGGCTCCGCCGCTCCGCGGGGTCGTGTTGTCGGTGTGTGTCGGTAACTAACGGCTCTGTGTGTCTGTGTCCCCGCAGCAGGAAGGGCTGGACGACGGACCCGACTTCCTCTCCGAGGAGGACCGGGGAGTGAGTGCTCATTTATTACCTGTCTGTTTACCTGTCTGTCTGTCTGTCTGTCTGTCTGTCCGCCGGTACACCTGTCTGTCTGTCAGCTCTGTGTTGTATTCGGTTCGGCTGTAGCAGCTAGTTAGCATTAGCTCTGATGTTCCAGCCAGGTTAGCTCTGTCGCCTAACGTTAGCTCGATGCTAACGGGCTCCTGTGTGTGTGTGTGTGTGTGTGTGTGTGTGTGTGTGTGAGAGAGCTGCGGTTGAACTGGTTCTTCCAGCTGAGAGTCCAAACACTGACCCAGCTGCAGGCCGTTAGCTCCAGCAGCTAAGCTAACTGTTGGAGCAGAGGCTGAGCTAACGTTAGCAGCAAAGCTAACCGTCTGTTTCAGATCATTAACGTGTTGTTAATCGGCTGTCCTGGTGAACCATCGGGCTGTCACATGACACACACACACACACACACACACACACACACACACACACACACACACACACACACACACACACACACACACACAGAGCGCATAGCTCTGTCTGATGGTGATTGGATAATTCGCTTCAGTCAGCTGTGTAAAGTTCAGAGTAAAAACAGATCAGAGTGAGACATCTGTGCTATGTGGAACCAGTCTGTGTTACTGGTTTGTCTGGTCCTCGGCTGACACCCAGTTCCACACCGATGTTCCCAGTGTGTTCTGTGTGTTTTCATCACGGAGTCACGTGATAGTAACAGATTTATGAAATGTCAGAACAGAGTGAAAAATATGACGTCTTCACCATCAGTCAGAAACACTGAATCATTAAAGGGACAGTGTATTATTTGAAGTGTGGTTCTATGAGGTTCCTTCAGTAGATGGAGGTCGACACGCCTCCAGTTTGGAGAAGCAGCAGGAGTTAATGGTGTAGGAAGCTAATCGATGTCCTGCAGAGGTCAGAGTCAGCAGGGACATATATTTGAGAAAAATCAATATTGTTTAAGTGTTCACTATATTTAGTATATTTTCACCTCTTAACCTTTCTGTCAGACAGACTTTTCTGACAGGAATCTGCATCAAACCCACATCTGTCGACCGTTAAACAGAAGTCTGTCCCCTCAGAGTGCCAACAGACAGTTTCTGTCAGTGTCTGTCCACAGACTGTTGGTCTCTCTGACGGTTCTGTCAGACTGAGATCCGTCTGTAGGATTCTGCTTGTATTGTTATTATCATTCGCGTAAATCAAATTTCACGTGTTCTGGATTTGACGAAAAGATGACAAACTATCACGACCCGATTCATAACAGGCCTCATCAATAAACTTTATTGATAAAGAGTTCATTCCCACATATATGAAGGTTTTGGACCATTTCTGTTTCGCCTCATATTATCTTAACACCGTAAACCCAAATAAATCAGCAGTTCATTTAGTTCATAAACTCAAACGTTGAAGGTTATCACAGCTTAAATATTAGAGATTAGTGTCACATGTGCTCTTTGATCACAGCTAAATTAGGATGATTGATTAAATTATTGATTAATTAAATAAATTAAAAGTTTTAAGAGTCTTCACTTAAAACCATTTAATGTTCAAGCACCCAAATAAAGACGAATCAGGTTCACAGTGAGCAAAGTTTGATATACTTTTGTTTTGTCTCTAAACCTTTATTTAAAGTGAATGATCAACAATATATTTTTTAGTTTATTTCCAAACTAAAGAGTAAGTTGTCTTGAAATTGTGAGTTTTCTCAACTTTTTTGAAGGTTTGAGGAATAAAATTGATGATCTGACCTGTTAGCTCACGCTGAATCTATTTATTTCAAAAAAACTCAAGCGTTTGAAACACTGATTTACACAGATTCACCAGAAACAGTCAGAAAAAGTCCAGATACGAAGACAGAAATGTTGCACGGGGGCCGCCATCTTTAAAGTTTGTTTTTCCATAATGTCAGTCAAACTTCCTGATGCCTCAGCGACGCCTGCAGGTGTCAGTGGAAGCGAGTAAACACAGATTCTATCGTCTCCGCTCGAGTCGAGGCAGGCGGGTCTTACTGTGTCTGCTGATCGGTGTGGTGTGTGGTGCATGATGGGATATGTGGCCTCTGTCCCTCCTCCCTGCAGCCGCGGGCGGTGAACGTGGACCTGCAGACGGACGCCACGCTTCAGGTGGACATCTCCGACGCTCTCAGCGAGAGAGACAAGGTCAAGTTCACCGTCCACACCAAGGTGAGACTGTTTATCGTCTCCGTGAGGACGTTCCTGCACTGTGACGTTCTCAGGTGGTTCTAATCAAACTTACACACTCTGAAAAATATTCCATTTACCAAACAGCCCCTCAGTCAGCGTTACACACACCCTTAGAACTAAAGCTTCTAACTAGAACCACATAGAGTTCTTCAGTTTGTCCTCATAGGAGAACCATTTTGTTTTTGTTTTTTTATATATATATATATTTAAAAGTTCACTTGGAAACTTTTCAAAGAATTGTACCTGGAACCCAACATAAAGGGTTATATTTAGAACCATCTGTGAGAGGTTTCACTTAGAACCCCCGTGACAGATTCTACATAGAACACTTTTATGGTGCAATGGATCCACCTAGAACCCTAAGGTTCTATCTAGACCCTCTCTACCTTTCCAAGGGTGCTAACAGGAATCCACCCAGGAGGTTCTACTGAGAAACCTTTTATATTATGGTACAAAGAACCCTTGATGAAAGAGTTCTTCAAGGATTAGCAATCCTTGAAGAACTCTTTCTTCTGAAAAAGGTTCCTGGATGAAGAGGGTTCTTAATGGAACTCTTAGTCTCACAAAGATCCTTTGACAAACCCTCTCTTCCAAAAAGGGTTCTTCAGAAGCAAATTGTTCCGAGTAGAACCACAGCCCTTCAGGAAGAACCCTTTTGGAACCCTTATTTCTCAGAGTGTAGCCTGTGGAACATATAAAGAGCTTTTTTTAAAAATATTCCAGTTGAAGTATCAGAATAATCACAGTTAGATATTTCGTCACGGTTCAGCCCTCGTTTACAGACGGTGTTTGTATTTTACACTGATGGGTTCTACATACATGTTCTTCAGTCAGCTGATCTGTTCCCACAGAGCACGCTCCCCAACTTTAAGCAGAACGAGTTCTCAGTGGTCCGACAGCATGAAGAGTTCATCTGGCTGCACGACTCGTTCGTCGAGAACGAAGACTACGCAGGATACATCGTAAGAACCACACACACACACACGTGCCGCTTCCTCCAGCTGTTCCTGTGTTCCTGTAGTCGATGGTGTTGTTCTTGTGCAGATCCCCCCCGCCCCCCCCAGACCAGACTTCGACGCGTCCAGAGAGAAGCTGCAGAAGCTCGGCGAGGGAGAAGGATCCATGACCAAGGAGGAGTTCACCAAGATGAAGCAGGAGCTGGAGGCGTGAGTCCCGATCTGAACGTTCTCCTCAGAGTCGTCCGTCCACGCGGCTCCGCTGTCTGTCGCTCTGACCGTTCTGTCTGTTCTCACGCAGAGAGTACCTCGCCATCTTCAAGAAGACCGTCGCCATGCACGAGGTCTTCCTGTGTCGCGTGGCGGCTCATCCCGTCCTCAGGAAAGACCTCAACTTCCACGTCTTCCTGGAGTACAACCAGGACGTGAGTCACTGTTGACACCCGACACTCCCCCGACACTCCCCCGACACTCACCGACACTCCCCCGACACTCCCCCGACACTCCCCCCAACACTCCCCCGACACTCACCGATACTCCCCATTCCCTCGACACTCACCGATACTTCCCACACTCACCCCGACACTCCCGACACCCGACACTCACCGACACTCCCGACACTCACCCACACCCCCACTCCCAACACTCCCACACTCCCACACCTCCCGACACCCACACTCCCACCGACACTCACCGACACTCACACTCCCGACACTCACCGATACTCCCGACACTCACCCCGACACTCCGACACTCGGACTCACCGATACTCCCAACACTCCCGACACCCCGACCACCGACACTCCCACACTTCCGACACTCACCGATACTCCCGACACTCACCGACACTCTCCGACACTCCCGACACTCACCGATACTCCCGACACTCACCGACACTCCCGACACTCACCACACTCCCAGACCTCACCGACACTCCCACACTCCCCGACACTCCCGACACTCCCGACACTCCCCGACACTCACCGACACTCCCGACACTCACCGACACTCCCGACACTCGACACTCACCGATACACTTCCCCGACACCGACACTCCCACACTCACCGACACTCCCCTCGACACCCCGACACTCACCCACTCCCCGACACTCGACACTCCCGACACTCACCGACACTCCCACACTCACCGACACTCACCGACACTCACCGACACTCCCACACTCACCGACACTCCCGACACCTCACCGACACTCTCGACACTCCCGACACTCCCGACACTCACCGACACCCCGACACTCACCGACACTCCACACTCACCGACACCTCCGACACTCCCACACTCACCGATACCTCCGACACTCACCGACACTTCCCACACTCCACCGACACCTCCCCACACTCACCCCACACCCGACACTCACCGATACTTCCCGACACTCACCCCACACCTCCCCGACACTCACCGATACCCCGACACTCACCGACACTCCCACTTCGACTCCCGACACTCACCGACACTCTCCGACACTCACCGACACTCGACACTCACCGATACTCCTCCGACACTCTCGACACACTCACCGATACTCCCCGACTCACCGACACTCACCGACACTCTCCGACACTCACCGACACTCCGACACTCACCGACACTTCCGACACTCACCCTGACACTCCCCACACTCACCATACTCCCCGACACTCACCCACACCTCGACACTCACCGACACCCGACACTCACCGATACTCCCGACACTCACCCCGACACCCTCCCGACACTCACCCCGACACTCACCCCACACTCACCCCCACACTCACCGACACTCACCCCGACACTCACCGACACTCACTGACACTCCCGACACTCACCCGACACTCCCGACACTCACCCGACACTCACCGACACTCACCCCCGACACTCACCCACACACTCACTGACACTCACCCGACACTCACCCCGACACTCACCCCACACCACCGACACTCACCCCGACACTCACTGACACTCCCAGACACTCACCCCGACACTTCAGACACTCACCCCGACACTCACCCCGACACTCACCCCGACACCCCGACACTCACCCCGACACTCACCGACACTCACCCCGACACTCACCACACTCACCCCGACACACTCACTGACACTCCCCAGACACTCACCCCGACACTCCCCAGACACTCACCCCGACACTCACCCCGACACTCACCCCGACACCTCCGACACTCACCCCGACACTCACTGACACCTCCGACACTCACCGACACTCACCCCGACACTCACTGACACTCCCAGACACTCACCCCGACACTCACCCCGACACTCACCGACACTCACCCCGACACTCACTGACACTCCGACACTCACTGACACTCCAGACACTCACCCGACACTCCCGACACTCACCGACACTCACCCCGACACTCACTGACACTCCCGACACTCACCCCGACACCCCGACACTCACCCCACACTCACCACTCACCCCGACACTCACCGACACTCCCGACACTCACCGACACACTCCCGACACTCACCCCGACACCCCGACACTCACCCCGACACTCACCCCGACACTCACTGGACACCCGACACTCACCCCGACACCTCACCCCGACACTCACTGACACTCCCGACACTCACCGACACTCACCCCGACACTCACCGACACTCACCCGACACTCACCCCGCAGACACCACCCCTCGACACTCACTGACCGACACTCACTGACACTCCCACACTCACCCCGACACTCACCCCGACACTCACCGACTCACCCCACACTCACTGACACTCCCACACTCACCCCGACACTCACCCCGACACTCACTGACACTCCCGACACTCACCTGGACACTCCCAGACACTCACCCGACACTCCCCGACACTCACCGACACTCACCCCCGACACTCACCGACACTCACCCCGACACTCACCGACACTCACTGACACTCCCCCGACACTCACCCCGACACTCCCCCGACACTCACCCCGACACTCACCGACACTCACCCCCGACACTCACCGACACTCACCCATGTTTTTCTGAATGCAATATTTGATGAAATGATTGTGGTTCTGCAGAGACATGTTGGTCCTCACATCAGGTTCTACAGACTGAAGAAAACATCTTTGCTGCATTTATGATTTATTATGATTAATTGATTAGATGATTGATCCATAAAGATGTTAAAATGTTAATCCTGCCACAATCTAGTCCATTATTTTTCAACTAGAGATCAATCTGGGAATCATTTTCCCACTAATCGATTAGTTGTTTGGTTTATAAAATGTTAGAAAATATTGATCAGTGAAGGAAGATGTTTTTCTGCTTCATGTTGTTGTTGTGTGACCTTTGACCTCTGCTGTCTGGCAGCTGAGTGTACGAGGGAAGAACAAGAAGGAGAAGCTGGAGGATTTCTTTAAGAACGTGGTGAAGTCTGCCGACGGCGTCCTGGTGGCCGGAGTCAAGGTGACAAAGACGCCAGAAGAAGTAGTCCATGGTCTCACACGCGTCCGTCCTCGTCTGTCAGATTTCATTTATTTCATTTACTGTCTGTTTTTCAGGACGTGGACGACTTCTTTGAGCACGAGAAGACGTTCCTGTTAGAATATCACAACAGAGTCAAAGACGCTTCGGCCAAATCTGACAGAATGATTCGCTCACACAAAAGTAAGAGTCCGTTTGATAAATCCTCACGTCCTTTATTCACCCACAGACACGTTTAAAAGTGAAAAAGTTCAGGCTCTGAAGTGTCCTCAAAGTATTAAAGTAAAAAGTTGTCCTCTAAAGGACATTTCCACTGACACACACAGAGTCTCCGTCTCCGTCTCTCTCACATTCTGACGGCTTTCACGTTGATTTTGTCTCGTTACGACTTTGGTTTGTGTGTTTGTGTTCAGACGCTGCAGACGACATCAACAGAATCGCCTCGTCTCTCTACACGTTAGGAACACAGGACGCCACAGACCTCTGCAAGTACGAACGGACGTCTCTTTATTGGTGTTTTCAGGTTAAAGCCAAAGAAAAGGAAAAAAGAAGAGCTGGGTCGGCGTGGGCCGCACATCAGTACAAACACAGGAAGTTACATCACACACAGCAGGAAGTGATTCTGTCCTGATTCTGACCTGGACACAAGAATATATTTTTTATAACGTGTTAAATACACAACCAGACATGTTTCAGCTGTTCTGAATCATCACAGCCGTTAATATCACATCACATCATCTTAGTTTATTTTTTGGTCACAGTCATGATGTCGACATGCTGACTTCACTTCCTCCTGTTTGTTCTGTTTCAGGTTCTTCCTGAAAGTGTCGGAGCTCTTTGAGAAAACGAGGGTACGTCTGTCGTCACGTCACACGACCTGCACCCGCGGCCGTCCGCACACTTTTGTCCGCAGGCCGTTCTGATCGTTGTGTGTCCGTTGTGTTGTTGTTTTTACAGAAGATTGAAGCTCGCGTCGCAGCAGACGAAGACCTGAAACTGGCCGACCTGCTGAAATATTACCTGAGAGAGTCACAGGCTGCAAAGGTCAGAGTGCATCAGTCTGCTCTTCTTCTCTGCTTTTATTACAGATCTCATGTTCACACTCAAACCAGCAACACGTCTGACTTCCTGTCTGTGGCTCTCAGCTCCGAGCCCATTGGTTCAGACTCTGGGCGATAAAAAGATAAAAAGACACCGTTAGCTATCAGTGATTGACACGTCATCGATAGCAATAAGGAAGTAGGCAAACTCCGCCCCTGCTCGTAGACAGCCTGTCGTAGTCGGAGTGAGCTACGAGTGACACACCGACAGCCAATCATTTAACAGGCAAACCTCACATGTGCTCAAACATCGTATCCCTCTGTGCTGCAGGGACCCACGAACAGCCAATCAGGTCACAGCTGTGTTTTTTTGTTTGCCCCGTGAGAAACAACGTGGAGTTACATGTGACACGAACAGAAACAGATGAAACGACGACGGACCGCTGGTCTGTTTTTTTTTTTTTTTCTTAAAAGGACCAGTGTGTAATAATTACAGGAAGTTATGTACATAAATGAGATATATTATATATAAGTATGTTATTTATTATTATCAATCAACGTAAACTCATAATCTATATGTTCCCGTTACTTTAGAAATAGCCATTTATAGTTACATACTGTCGGGTCGACTTATGGAGATCATCATCCTGCGCCGTCTACGGCAGCGCAGAGCGGACAAACTGCACTAACAGTGAGTCTTGGGAAGCCCATGGCGACCTTACGTAGACGCCGCAGCATAAACACGGAAGTAGACGGGGAGGATAGACGCGGGTGATCGCTGGCAGACCATTTAGCGTTGTGAACCTTGACTGGCACAGTTTTGACAAATGGAGGATCATACAGACACTGTACCAGAACAAACAAAAAGCAGCGACAGTGAATCCCCGTCATCCAAGAAGCGGAGACGCGAAGAAAGTAAACGCAAGCGTGACAGGAAACGGCAAAAACACGAATCAACATCGGCATAGCGTTTACACGATGGAAATCGCTGATGGAGGACAAACGTTTTCACAGTGACGCCGAGGTTGACTGTTTTCTGCTGGACAGGTAATTCATCCTACACACATAATTGTAGTTTGTTGTGAGATAGCTTTCGCTCGCCATTTTGTCCGCTGACGGCCACCGTACTCTTAGTGAGAGAGGGGCGGTGTCGGGGTAAATCCTCTTAGTTGCAATCTAAGGTTTGAACGCTAGATGTGCTGGAAATCACACACTTCTCCTTTAAGTCAGGTGACGACGAGGTTCATTCATATGCAGGAACTCTGTTCCTGCTGTTTGGTTGCCGTGGCAGCAGGTGACCGAGTCCTGATCAACACCAGCAACACAACAAACTTCACCAACCCTCCAGAGACATGATCGATAACTGTCAATATCTATTGATAGGAAACTTCTCTGTTGTTATAGACTTTTCATCAAAGTTAATACTGTTTTAATGGTTTCCCTCTGGTTGCCTTGGTAACACTAAAACAAACAAAAAAAAGATTTGGATGAATTTTGAGCAGATTATTTCCTGATATTCGTAGAAACTTTTTAAGAATAATATCATATCCAGGTTCTTTGTTTTTTTCCTTTATGCTCGGCTGTGTGCAGTTTTTCCTCCTATTAAACAGTCAGGAGGAAATGTTGCATTTGATAGGGACTATTTTCAGCAGCGGATCAATCCGTGTATTTGGTGCAGGTGTGGGACGGCGTGAAGAGGACACACGTCAGTCCTCTGAGTGAAAAAGTGTTTCATCATTCAGATGTTAGGTCGAGTTACATATTAAATGTGGTTTAATGTGGTTTGACCCGCTGTAGGACCTGCTGTACCGGAGGAGCCGGGCTCTGGTGGACTACGAGAACGCTAACAAGGCTCTGGATAAAGCTCGAGCCAAAAATAGAGATGTACTGCAGGCCGAGACCAGCCAGCAGCTCTGCTGCCACAAGTTTGAGAAGATCTCTGAGTCTGCCAAGCAAGGTGAGTCCACTTTTCTTCTTCTGGAAGAATAACTGAAAGAAAAGATGACAGGAGGTCAGACAGTCCGTCCTTCTTACTTTCACTCCTGATCCTGAGTCAGTTTAGTTTTATGAAACGGCGCCCTCTGCTGGTCAGACCCGGCACACGTGTGGACACGCCTGCCGTCGTCTCTAACAGCTGATTCTGTTCTGAACGCAGAGCTCATAGACTTCAAGACGAGACGAGTGGCAGCGTTCAGGAAGAACCTGGTGGAGCTGGCAGAACTGGAGCTCAAACACGCCAAGGTAACCAGTCCTGCAGAGAACATCACCTGTTGGTCCTTATCAGCAGAGACAGAGACACGTCCAGGAGGGGATTAGCCTAGCTTAGCATTCAGCAGGGGGGAAGTAGGTGGAAACCGTTAGCCTCAGTCTGTCCTCAGCTCTCAGACGTCTGACATGTTTGTTAAACAGAAAAGATTCAATAGAAAGCAGAGGTTGTACATGATGGAGCTCTGCTGTTTTCTCTTTGTCGTGTCACATGACTCACCTGTACGCCTGTGTGTGACCCCGCCCCCTCTCACCTGCAGGGGAACCTGCAGCTGCTGCAGAGCTGTCTGGGCATCCTGAAAGGTAACACTTAACTGTGTGACCCTGCCTGCATCCGACTGGACACGCCCCCTTCGTCACAGCCCCGCCCATCTCAAACTGGACACGCCCACCACGGGGCGGAGCCCGGACGGACGGACGAGCGACACTGAGAACTGTGGACAAGAGAGACAGAGAGAGAGAACAGAGGGTTAAAATAGACAGGAAGTCTGTGTGTGGTCTTCATCACTAACCAGACACCGTCCTCTTCATCGTCGTCTTCATCCCCCTCTTCCTCTCCCTCTGTCTCCAGCAGCACCTGGACTGGTTCTACTGGTCCAGCAGAACCGTAGTCTCCTGAGTGACCTTCATGTGGAACAGTCAGCAGGTTCCCCTCTTGATCGTTACCAACAGTTTCTAATACTCTGAGCTCTGCAGGAACACTGCAGGAACACTGCAGGATGAGCTCGGTAGCGAAAATTGACAATAACGAGTGAGGACGAGTTCTCGACTGTCAGCTGATCAGCTGTCTTTAACTCCGTCTCACTGCCGCCAAAATCAATTTAACAGCTGTAAACATCTGCTCCTTCCAAAAGATCATTAATGATTTGTTATGACTCATAAACAGACACGCTTATTCGGAGAACGTTCAAAATTCATTTAAACTCCAGTGTGGAACAGAAACGTGAGAGGAGAACGTGCTGACTGTTTGAACGTTCCTCGATCTCTGATGGATCGGGTCATTTTATGATTCATTTCAGTTCATCATTAAACAGGTGAACTATCCAGCCGGTCATGTGACCTAACATGGTCGAAAATCCATTTTCAAACACCCGAAGAAGAAATTCTGCACTTCAGCAGCTTAGCTAGCATTAGCTAACAAGCTAACATGAATGGAATCTGCATCCAGAACCTACTGAAGCAGAAACATGTGATGGTCACTCAGAGGAGGTGCTGCTGGTCCCAGTACAAACCGGTCTCCATCCTGCAACAACCTCCATCTTACCAGCGGTTCTTTAGTCTTTTATTGAGTCCAGACGAAGTGAGAACGTTTAAAAATTATCTGAAGCCTGAAGCTCCAATCACACAGAGCGCGTCGGGCGGGTCCACCACGTTTACAGAGGTTTTTAAAAAAAAAAAGAGCAGTGCGCTGCATTTTTTTCCTTTATTGTTGCTAGGTAACCACCAAATCAGCTGTCCTTATGCTAACTGTGGTTTACTGTGAAGTAAACATCAGTTAGCTATAAACAGTTAACTTCCTACTCAGCAGATAATTAATTAGCTTTGTAAATATCTACAGAAGAAGCGGACAGGTGGAGGACACTTTTCAAAGACGACGCTGGACGCAGACAGATGTGTGTGGGTACATGAGACCCTCAGAAAGAGCAGAAATCACTGGGAGACGTTGATGGTGAGCTAACATTAGCTTAGCACAAACCATGAACTGTATGTTAGCAGTTATTAGCTCAGTTTAAAGGAGCAGGACATAAAAAAAACAACATATTTGCCTCCAGCTCGTTTCCCGTTCACATCCTGGAAACAAGCGTTTAGTAAAATGACAAACTCCATCACAAGTCTGTCCTCCATGATTGTTTCCAAGCGTCCGTCTTCATCACAGCTTCATCATGAGCCGCAGAGCTTCAGTCAGAATAAACCCGAGCGTCGTGTTACCGCGGCGACATGTTGATGAGACTGTTACAGCATCCAGGAAACACTTTGACGTATCCTGATTTAGAAAAAACTGGACGTTTAGGACTCGGAAACAGGCAGGAACTTCTGGTCAACATGGAGGGTTTTTACAGCGCAGGTGGATCAGTCTGACGTCCGTCTGTCCGCTTCAGTTTTTTCACTTTTGTTGCCGCTTCAGTCGTCTTCAGCGTCTCTCTCTGTCCTCATCTTCTGTTCTCTGTCATCTTATTTTGGCGGTGTGTGTGTGTGTGTGTGTGTGTGTGTGTCTGGGGGTGGTTTTAATTTGTCGGTGAACTTCCTGTTCTGCTGCTGCGTGACGGCGTTGCGAGTCCAGCTCTCGGTCCCCATTCTTATTAAAGTGTAATGTCACTAAATAAAAAAAAAAGCCTTGTATATGTTTGTATTAGTTGACTAATGAACGCTAATCATCTTCATCGTCGTCTTCATCACTAACTGTAGCTGTTTTTTGTTTTTCTGTCATTCCAGCTGACGGTGGAGCTTCAGTCTGTTTGCCTTAATGTCGATCAGTCGCTCCGTTTGATTTCCTGTAAAGAAAAAGTTCAGTTTTTGTTTCGGTTCTTTTTTAAAGTGCACTGTACACGAATGTTTTTTCACTCTTATGTGACCAAAGCTTCCATTACTGATTCAACCAGGAGACGTGATGAAAAAAGAAATAAAAACGGATGATTATGAACTTCACAACATTTTAGTTGTTTAAACTTCAGCAGGTCTGTAATCCACCCTGGTCATACTGAGACTGAATAAAACTTTACGGACACTTTTCTTAAACTCCTCTGTGTGTCAGCGTTTCCTGCGAGCGACGCGGCTCACGAGTAAATGTTGTGCTGCTCTTCTGTCAGCTACATTTAACATAAAATGTGAATAATAATAGTTTATATCCAGTTAAATCCAGAACGAAGACAAGATATTTAATGTTTGAACTGATAAACTTTAATGTTTTTTGTAAATATAAAGGCGTTCTGTTGGTTCAGGAGGTTCCACAGGTGAACAGGTGAGTTGGTAACAGGTGACAGGATCACGACTGGGTATTAAAGGGGCGTCCTGGAAAGACTCAGTGATTCACCAGCACGGATGGGGTCAGATTCACCACTTTGTGAAAAACAGTTTAAGAACGTTTGTCAACACAAAACTGCAGGAATTTATAGATTTCACCGTCTCTTTATTCTGTCACCGTCGAAATTCAACCTTATTTCCATTTTCTATATCAAAACACTGACAAACTGTTGGTTTTACAAACTGTCATCTGTCCAACTTTGCTGAAACAACATCCTGAGGGGCTGCAGCGCTGACTAGTGGCAGGCAGCTGCATAACATCTTAGAGACATCCAGAGACAACTGCCGTCGTACATGAAGAAAATATTGATAAATAGTTTAACCCACAAGTATTTCTGGTGCAAAGTAGCGATGGTCGTGACATCGAATCGTGCAGTCGACTAACTGGAACATCCAAACTCCAGTCACAACAGATTAACTGTATATTTACTGGAAAACTGGAGTTTTGTCAGTGAGCAGACACAGTGGACACGTGTGGACGGGACGAGCTCAAACTACAAACCTTGACCAGCTGAGCTGCAGACGCTCATGTTGATGTGTTTTGGGTCTTAATTTATACAACAATGTGCTGCAAAATTAAAGCAAGACCATAAAGCACCATGAACTGATTTAGAACTGGTTTCAGGTCCGGTGAGGACGTCAACAACAGAAGAAGGAAATAAACCAGTAAAATATTGAAAAACTATAACAAGTATTTTAAAATCAATTCTTTGTTTTACTGGGAGTCAGTGAAGAGAAGATAAAACAGGTAAAACAGGAGTTTTGTGTTCAGACCTTTTAGTTTTTTTTAGCTGCTGTATTCTGAATAAGCTGGAATTTATTTATTGTCGACTTTGTCAATAAAGAAAAAAGTGAATTACAGTAAACCAGCCTGCTGAGTCCGACTGAGACGAGAAGCATCTAACATTTGATATATTTCTGAGGTGATAAAAGGCAGTTTTAGAAATAAGATCAGCGTCTAAAATCACACGCAGGTTTCTGACACGATCACGTGGTTTTACAGAGTTAATAAAGATTGAATTTTATTCCTCGATGCCGTTGATCCTTCAACAGAATCTTTGTTTTGTTTTGATTAAACTGTAAAAAAAAAATTCTCCACCATCCAGAATGTTTCCTACAGACCAAACCAGCCGATGATGTTCACTCAGTAGATTAAATACTGTAATACTTAAGTACACATGTGGAAATCTACTCATAAAAATACAAGTACCCCCAAAATTCTACTAAATTACAGTAATTTGAGTATTTGTAATCAGTTACTTCCAGCCCTGGATCTGAACGAAAAACACACCTTTGTTCTTTTTTTTCCACTGTCAGTCAGGAGGCCGGAACTTTGTGTTGTTCGGCTCCTGTTTCAGTCCGGACCGTGTCTTCAGTGACACGCTGCTGGTTTCCGGTTTTAACTTTAGTCACATTTTGACTTTTTATCTTTTCTTTTTTTAAAAAAAAAAAAAATTATTCAAACGGACGTGAATCAATTCAACGATCCTTTAATAATCATTTAATCTGACGGTTCAATGTCGAAATACATTTAAAATCTGTTCGTCAAAGTGAGTTTAAATAAAGTTTCGAAGGATTTGAATGTGCGGCTCAGCGTCTCTCACGTGCCCTTCAGGAGGAGCCTCACATCTGAGCTCGAGCGCAGGTGAGATCAAACACACACACACACACATTCAGCTCATCGATGAGGTTATTGATCTGTATGTTGACGGACGGACTGATGATCAGATGATCGATCGATTAAATAAAAAATTGAACTTTGAAAACAACCGCAGAGATGAAGCTAAAGAAGCTAACTGTTAGCCGTTAGCCGTTAGCTGTTAGCCGTTAGCTGCTGCAGGATCATCAGAGACGATCTGCAGTTTCTGTTTGTAAAAGTCAGAATATCATCAACCACATCAGTGATTATTGATTGATTGTTCGTGGTTATTGTTGGAGGATTGATGATTAATTGTTACACAAAGTCAGTAACTTCTGCTCCACATTGAAGCCTGAATTTTAGCCTCCATGTGTTTCACAGTTTATTGACTTTTCAAACAAAATCAGATTCACATTAAATTCATATTTTAATGTTTTGTTTTTGCTTATTTCTGCTTTTTATTGTCTCGAACTAAAATGATAAGCTACAAAAAATATTTTGCAGAAAAAGAAAATCTGCAGATTCCGTTTGTGACTGTTTGTAATAATTAATAATTATTATTTAATGTATTTTGCATCTTATTTTGATCGCATTTATTATGTGGCTGCTCCTGTTTTAACTCTGAGATGCTTTGATGACAACTAATCGGTTAATTTAAAAAAAAAAGTAATCGGCAATTTGATCAATAATTAAAATAATTGTTACAAGAAAGATTTGACAAATAGATCAAAGGCTGTGACAGGATTAATTAATCAGTTAATCGAGAAAATGATCGATTAATGAGTCTAATATGAGGCTGCAGTCATGAACCAGAATCTTTGATTTTTGAACGGACTTTGTTTGTTTGTTTGTTTGTTTGTTTGTTTCACAGATTCTGAATGATGGCGGTTCAGGTGTCCGAGTCGGACCAGATCAAACAGGTAACTGATCCCACTGATTTATTGATTTGAATTAATAATAATTAATAATTTGAATTCTCAGTTCAATCACATTTAAATCAAAAGGGCTAAAAATATAAAAACTAATAAATGAAGCAGAGAAACAGAAGCAGAAGTTAAATATTATTAATAATTAAGTTTTAATTAATTTAATAATTTGATCCACTGAAACATAAATGCAGATTCCTCATGTGTGTAAACCTGCACAGAAATAAACCTGATTCTGATTCAAATGTTGAAAAAAAAGTTTTAAACAGATGGAATTTACATTTTTGATAACTGATTAATGTTTAAACTGTTTTCTAACAAAATATTTTAATCTGCTTCATAATAAAAATCAAAACTGTTGATTGTCCTTTTGGACGTCACCTTCAAATGAACCTTTATTGACCCTGTAGGTCAGAGACAGACGATGAGTCATGTGACAGTGAACACGACCAGCTCAGACTGGAGCCGCTCTGATTGGCTGTTGGGGAGGAGTGATGATGCTGAGAAAAGGTTTCGCTCAGTGAGCTGATGATGTCACGTGATGTCACAACTTCTCTTGGCTGTCTGACCAATCCGGTGCCAGTTCAACTCCAGTCTGATGCTGTGAACGGATCAGTTGGGATCAATTTTATTGATTTTATTTCTTTATGACAGGGATTCATCTGGGGATCATTTTCTTGATCAATCGATCAATTAATCCTGTCACAATCTTGTCAGTTGAAACAGTTGGACATATTTTTCCATTTTATTATTATTTTTTGTTATTATTTTCTTCATTGATCATTTTCTCCACTAATCGATTATTTGTCAGAAAATGTTTGTCAAAGCTTCAATAATGGCTCTGATAAGCTTCTGATTTCTATAAATATATGAAGAAAATGTTCCAAAAAATCTTTTTACTGTTTGAGTTTGTGTTGAAAATAAAACCTGAGACAGACTGTAAAAATAGAAAAGTATTTATTAATATCTCACATAGAGATCATCCTCCTGACATCACTTCCTGTTTGTGTGTTCTTCAGTTTAAGGAGTTTCTGGGGACGTACAACAAGGTGACGGAGAACTGCTTCATGGACTGCGTCAAAGATTTCACCACGAGGGACGTGAAGCCCGACGAGGTGAACGAAAAATTACAACCGTTTAAACACAAACAGCTGATTATTTCTGAAAATCAAACATCCATCGTCACACTTTGTTTCAGTCGAGAACAGAGAACCGTTTCCCTCTGCTTCCAGTCTTTATGCTAAGCTAAGATAGTTTTAGCTGTTTTCAAAGCTAAGCTAACTGTTTCCCTTTGTTTCCAATCTTTATGCTAAGCTAAGATAGCTTCAATGCAGATTAGTTTTGCGGGTCAAAAATCCATCATCACACATTCATGTTTCAGTGGGAAAAAAAAGACTTGCTGTTGAGGCGTTCAAGGACACTCAGACATCTGAGTTGTCATCAACCAGACGACAAACAGTCAGCAGACGTAGAAATCACAAAGAAGAATCACATGTGTTCTAATCAATCAATCTCTCTGATTGGCTGCCGGGGAGGAGTGATGATGCTGAGAAAAGGTTTCGCTCAGTGAGCTGATGATGTCATGTGATGTCACAACTTCTCTTGGCTGTCTGACCAATCCGGTGCCAGTTTCAATACAAACTTGTTTTGCCACAAAAATATTTAGTTTAGGACTTTAAACTATTGATTATTTTTATTGTTGATCAGTTCTAAATTAATTGATCAATTAATCTTGTCAAAAAACGGGTCCAAACATGGACGTCCATGTCCTCCACGTTTGGACCCGTTGTTCCTCCTCTGAACTATTTTATTTTTCCTTTCTCTTAAAGCCTGCTCTCTCACTGATAATCAATAATCACTAATTGATTGTGTGTCTTTGTTCCAGTCGAGCTGCTCGGAGTCGTGTCTACAGAAGTACCTGAAGATGACTCAGAGAATCTCCATGAGGTTCCAGGAGTACCACATCCAGCAGAACGAGGCTCTGGCTGCTAAAGCCGGACTGCTGGGACAACCTCGCTGATCCGGACTGAAACCCGGCCCCGCCCCCCACGCCCCGCCCCCCTCAGCAGCAGGTCCTCCATGTTGGATCGATTAAGACTCTGATGATGTTTTGTTTCACAGGTTCAGATTTCTGTCATTCATGTACAAAAACAGCAGAATGGTCCTTTAATCTGAGTATTTATGTTAATGATGTTAATTGTTGAAATAAATTTGTATTAAATATGATCCTGTTTTCTTAATTATTAACTTGAATACAACTCAGTTTAATAACATTCTTTCAAATTACAATTAATTGCTAAGCTAAGCTACCTGTTTCTCTCTGTGTCAAGTCTTAATGCTAAGCCAACTGTCTCCAGTCTTAATGCTAAGCTAACTGTCTCCAGTCTTAATGCTAACTGTCTCCATGCTAAGCTAACTGTCTCCAGTCTTAATGCTAAGCTACCTGCTGCTGTGGCTTCATAATAAGTTGATCTGTAGATTTCACTAAACGTTGAACTGTTCCTTTAGACATAAAATCAGTGAGTAGACAAGTTGACGGGAGCACCTGAATGCACCGTTCCGGTTGTTCTCTGGGGTTTGGAGGAGGACTGGGACTCGGACTCGTGTTGACGTATTTAGAAACTTTATTAGAAACAGAGAGCTCACAGTTCCAACATGGCGTCGCGTGTCAGGAGGAAGTGTGTGTTTCTGTATTTACAGTCGTCGCTCTCAAACCGCCGCTAACAAAACACCACATAGAAAAAAAAAAAAAACCCAACAGAGTTCATCATACAGAAAACAGTACAAAGAGTTTTTCTCTTAGAAAATATTATAAATCATTCTTTACAGGCGTGTAAAATGTAGATCAAATACATGTCGTGGTTTATTCTTTTCTTTAGGAAGAAGAACTTTTTATGTACAAAACACAGAAATGTTCCCGAGCTGAAAACAGCCGTCTGTCGCCGCCGCCGCGCACAGAAAACACCACAGAAGAAGAAGAAGAAGAAGACAACTGTCTGTCACAGCCGCACACACGGGACACCACAGAGGAAGAGTCAAGAGAGGACACCACAGAAGAAGTGTCGGGGCGCAGCAGAGATCCTCCAGGAGCGAGATCAGGACTCGACGTACGGAAGATCAAATCAGACAGAAAAAAAAAAATCTAAGAAATGAATTCATGAGACAAAAATATGAAAAACTGAAGCAAAACTTTTTAAATCAGATTTTACTTTTAAACATGTTTATGATACCAAGTCAAGCCAAGTGAAAATACAAGAAATTATTTGATTTTTATGATTTTAAATCAACATTTATATTATGTAGAAACTAATTTTTTAATATTAAAAATATTAAAAAGTCAATTAGAATTACAGAGTGAAACTCGTGACTTTAAAGTTGTTTTGTTTAAAGGTGTTTCCTGAGTCACATTTTTGAGACTAAGTTATTATGAGGTCATTTTAATTTAATGAATTTAAATTATGATTTGAGATTCACAGTCGTCTGTAAATCAAAAGTTTAAATTATGAGATTTAAGATTTTATATCAAATATGAAATAAAACATATTTCAAAACTCAAATCTAAAGGTCGAGGCTTTTTCAATAAAAATTAGAAAATATATATATATATTTTTTTCTGGCATCACTGATCTTCCGTACACACACACACACACACACACACACACACACACACACACACCTGGAATCGTGTGTTCAACTGAATAAATAAATTCATTTTGATCATTTGACACAAAAACAAAGTTCGTCTCTACAAAGATTTCATTTTCTCTCCTGCTGTGACGTCAAACTTCTGTTTTTACCAAAATAAAAGCTCTGATTTTTATAAAAAGGCCAAAAACTCACAGCAGGAAGTCAGGAAACTTTTTTTTTTCTTTCTGTTTTCTTAAAAAAATGCAAGTGAATGAAAAAGAAAGGAAAATAAATTTGCATAATGAGCTGTGCTGCTGTTTCTGTTCGACCGGTGACCTCTGACCCCCAGAAAATAACCTGTCATTTTATTTTGAAATTAGAAAACACACCGGTGAAAGGAAGGAAGGAAGGAAGGAAGGAAGGAAGGAAACAAGGAGGTTCTCTGTGGCGACTGAACAGACGGCTGATTCAGTCTCGTTTGTCTCCTCAAACAGGAAGTCAGTCCATTGGTGAGGGGGCGGGGCTAAGGTCAGGTGGTAGCGCCGCCCTCCCATCAGCCACTGCATCAGTCGGAGCTCAGACCGACCTGGAGGGAGGCGTGGTTTGTTTTTTTTGTTTATTTCCCATCATGCCCTCAGAGCTGACTGAGTGGGCGGAGTCTGTGGCTGGAAGGAGGAGGGGCCAAGCAGAAGGAAGTGATAATGTACGAGTGGGCGGGGTCTGGGTGGGCGTGTCATCACCTGCACTCCACAGCAACGGTGTTCTGCGTGGGCGAGGCCGAGGACGGACTCATGCCCGTGTCCGAGGAGCCCGACGAGGTGGACGCCGTCGTGTTGGACACTGAAGGACACACAGACACACAAACATGATGAGTGATCAATATCTGATCAATATCAGTTTTACTTTTGCTGTTAGAGTTCGTTCACGCCCGGTCTGAACATGTTCAACTCACGGCCAGTGAGTGATTTGTTTTTTTTCCCAGCATGCTGTGCGTCTCCTACCTTCTCTCTCTTTCTTTTTTAGTCTCTTCCTGCGTCTGTCGATGGACGCCACCTCAGACTTCAGGGTCATGTAGTACTTCCTGATCTCCTGCAGCTTGTCCTGGAGGAAGGAGATCCTCTCTGTGCTCGACATGCTGTCCAGCTCGTCTGAGGACGAGAGAGGACAGAGAGGGGGGGACAGAGAGGGGGGACAGAGAGGGGGGGGCAGAGAGGGGGGGACAGGTTAGAACTCAGAGTCTTAGACGTCCTCGCTGCAGTTCAAACGTGCGCAGTTGTTACCGAGCTGGAAGGTCCACTTGTACGTCCTCTGAGGGGAGAAGTTGTGTTTGTCTTTGCTGTGAGAGGACGGAGACGACAGAGCGGGACAACGAGACTTCTGGGACTTCTGAGGCAGGGACGACACACGAGACTGGTCCTCACTGTCACTGCTGTGACCTGGGGGAGGAAGGAGGGGGAGGACAGAGGGGGAGGACAGAGAGGGAGGACAGAGAGGGAGGACAGAGGGCAGAGAGGAGGACAGAGGGGGCAGAGGGGAGGACAGAGGAGGACAGAGAGGAGGACAGAGGGGAGGACAGAGGGGGGACAGAGAGGGAGGACAGAGAGGAGGACAGAGGGGGAGGACAGAGGGGACAGAGAGGAGGACAGAGGAGGACAGAGAGGGAGGACAGAGGGGACAGAGAGGAGGACAGAGGGGAGGACAGAGGGGGACAGAGAGGAGGACAGAGGGAGGACAGAGAGGAGGACAGAGGAGGACAGAGGGGAGGACAGAGGAGGACAGAGAGGAGGACAGAGGGGACAGAGAGGAGGACAGAGGAGGACAGAGGAGGACAGGTAAGTCTTCTTTGTCATTTCTGACAGAAAATGACGAGTCTTTGAGTTTTGGACTGTTTGTTGGACAAAAAATGACGTTTGAAGACGCCACTTTGACATAAAGAATAAATGTGAAACTAATCAGCGGATTAATCAATAATGAAACTAATTATTGGACTTGAATTTTGGTTGATTAACATTGATTAACATTTTATGGACCAAACAACTGATCAATTATTGGAAAAAATTCTGTGTGTCCATGTGCTCCACCTGTTTTCATGTTTGGACATATTTTTGTGACAGGATCAATCAATCAATCAATCAATCAATCAATCAATCAATCAATCAATCAATCACATAAATGTGTGAAGTCATTTTTCATTAAAAAGTCTCACCTGCTCCGTTCTTCTCCACCTTCCCGCAAAAGTCGCTTTCTGGTTGGTTCTTGTTTCTTGGCCGTGGGCTACAGTCCATCACCCGCTTCTGACCTGTGGGGTCAAAGGTCACACAGTTACTCTCTGACCAATCAGACGGGTCTGCAAAACACTCAGGTCCAACCAGCCCCACATGTTTATATCAGCTGACGGCTCGCGACGCAGCAGCGTTTGTCAGTGTTCGACTGAAGCGCCATGTGACCACATTCAGCACAGACATTAACCTGCTGCTGTTAGCATGCAATGTTAGCTCCAGTCGCCACTCGCCATGTTTTGAGGTTAATGTGACGCCTGTGCGACACTTCAGCTACATTAAAATATGCGCCGCTGCTGATTGGGTGACACTTGTGACACGCCCTCGCAGCCCGTCGGACACTGTTTGGAGGAAACATGTCAGAAACCAAACCGCTGCAAAACATAGCAGAACGTGTTTGGACTGAACGGCGGTCTCACCTCTGTCCTTGTTCTCCTGCAGTGACAGCAGGGAGGTGGCGTGGCGTTGGCAGCGGCGGCGACAGTAGTGGAGGAGGAGGCGCTGCCGTCAAACCCAGGGCTGGAGTCTCTCCTGCTCCGCCTCGCTGCGCCTCCTCCTCGCCAGCGCCCTGACCGGGCGGAGCTCCTCGGGGGCAGGGGCGGACGGGCACGGCAGCCGGCAGGAAGGGTCTGACCTGAGGCTGGGGGAGGTGGGACGAGGGGAGGGAGGCATGGAGGAGGTTAGGCAACGGGGCGGGCTTGCGGCTCTCTCATCAGGAGGAGGTGCTCTGGAGAGGGGGAGGGGGACTTCTCCTTGTCATCGGGTCGCCCAGGTCCACCTCGTGGCAGACCAGTGCCTGGGCCCATCTGAGGCTCCGCCTCTGCAGGGGAAGGGCCTCTGCAGGCGGAGCTCCTGCGCAACTCTGGCTCCAGACGCCTCTAACACTCTCCTGCTGCCTCGGCCAGGCGGTGCCACTCCTCTGCCTTCACCACCCTCTCCTCCTCTCTGACTCCCCTGCGGAGTGGGGACGGTGACGCCCAGCGGCCATCTTGGGCAGAGCAGGGGCTTTGGGGAGGTGGGCGGAGCTTTCTCTGCTGCGCTGTTCCGCCGCCTTCCGCTTCCTCCTCTCCTCTGGCGACCTGACCCGCCTCCTCCCCCGCTCCTCCTCCTGCTCTCCTCGGTGGCCGAGTCCGTGTCTGAGTCGCGCGAAGCTCGGGGGAGGCTGAGGAGAGGCAGTGGAGGACCACCATGGGCTCGTCCTGTCGCCCAGGACGCCACGAGAGGGGACGACAGCGCCGCCACGTGGGAGGGGCTGGCAGCAGCGGCAGTGGTGGGGAGTGCAGAGAAGGATTCTGGGAGGAGTCTCAGAGCCTGTGTCCTTGAGGTTGGACCGGCGACCTTTGACCCTAGGAGAGGACAGAGGAGTGGACCTGCTGTCCTCTTCGCCTGTGGGGCGGGCTGAGGGAGGACGCCTGCTGCTGCTTCTCAGGAGACGCTTGTGTCTGTCGGCGGCAGGTAGCGTGGAGGAGGCCCTGTATTTGTCTCGGCGGTGGCGGCATGTGAGGGCGCCTGCTGGGCGACATCTTGACGCAGGACTTCCTGTTCGGTGACATCTTGTTCTTCTCGTGCACAGGCGCCTTGTGACACGCTCCTGCGCCGAGACGCTTTGTTCTCCTTGTCTGGGTGGGCGGGGAAAACAGCGGTTTCTGTGACAGGCTCCTCCCCTGCCCCACCTCCTTCTCCGATTGGCTCAGGAGTTTGTCAGCTTTCTCCTGAGGCATGCTGGGACACGGCGAGCAGTGCCGGCAGGCGGCTGAGGTGCTGCGGCTGCGCTCGACAGCAACGTTGTTCGCGGCCGCTTTCTCCTCCTTCACCTCCTCCTCTTCTCCTTCTTCTTCTTCTTCTTCCTCCTCTTCCTCCTCCTCCTCCCCTCCTCCTCCTCTTCCTGGCAGGGTGGGGCTTCACCTCCTCGCCACGGTGACGGCTTTTGTCAGGTGGGTCTTCTGATTCGCTGTCGTCCGACGAGTTCCCAGACTCCTCTGCAGGAAGATAATTAGTCAGTTACATCTCTTCAAACTGACAGGGGACAGAAACAGGAAGTGGACGTGTTCTCACCGTTGGACGCTCTGTCAGAGTCGTACATCCCGGACGCCCTCCTGGTTCTCCTGCGCAGGCGTGTCTGCACGAAACGATCATTATTGATTATTAATAAACCTCAAGATCGTCTTCATGATCACACGTGACTCAGCTGAGCGTGCTCAGTGTCTCTTACTGTCTCCGTTGGCCATGTTGGACGGAGTCTCCATCCTGCTGCCCTTGCCGTTGGACCGCCCTCATTGCTGGGGTTTTGAGACGCTGCGTCCTGCCGCCGCGGTGGGCGTGGTCCTGCTCTGAGGACGCCGCGCCGCCCCGTAGGCTTCGCGCCATCGCATGCTCTTCTCTTCGCTTTGTCCCCTCTTCTCAGACTCGCCCTTCTCTTTGTTCTGTTGAGACAGACGGAGACGGTCCTCCGGTCATAGTCAATGCAACAAAAACCATTTCATGTTTTATTTGTTTTTCAGAGTAAAAGTGATGAGACGAGACGGCGAGCTCACCTTCACCTTCTTCCTCTGTCTCTTCTGTCTCCTTTCTCCACGGCCAGATGATGCGGTCGGCCTTCACCCACTCATCGCACTCCGAGGATCAGACACACCTGAGTCAGGATAGACTCCACCTGAACCACACGCTGTTCAAACCCCAACACAAGCCTCCATTGATCAGCTTCTCCATCAATTCAGCTCTCCATTAATCAATCACTTGTTTGGGTCATAAAATGTCAGAAATGTTGATTTTTGTTTCCTGAAGTCCAAGAGGACGCCAGACTCAATTAACTGATTATCAGAATAGCTGGTGATCAATTTAATAATTGATTATTGGACTGACTGTTGCTGCTCTACTTCAGAGAACGTTCAGAAGACGCTGACCTGACGCTCCAGCCGTAGTAGTGGACCAGGTAGAACTGTTCTCCGTTGTCAACATCCGTCTTCTTGATGTGAGCCTCAAATCTTCTGAGTCTTTCCTTACCGTACTTCACCGGACCTTTGTCCTCGTCAAAGAGTCCTCGTCCTCCTCATTCTCACTCCTGAGAGACGCACAGAGAGACATGAAGAAACACGAAGAGACGCAGAGACACAGAGAGAGACATGGAGAGACACGAAGAGACGCAGAGACACAGAGAGAGACATGGAGAGACACTAAGAGACACAGAGACACAGAGAGAGACATGAAGAGACGACAGAGACACACAGAGACATGGAGAGACAGAAGAGACACACAAAGAGACAGAGAGAGACATGGAGAGACATAAGAAACGAGAGACACAGAGAGACATGGAGAGACACGAAGAGAGAGACACAGAGAGAGACATGGAGAGAGACAATGGAAGAGACGAGAGACACAGAGAGAGACATGGAGAGACACGAAGAGACGAGACACAGAGAGAGACATGAAGAGACGCACAGAGACACACAAGAGACAGAGAGAGACATGGAGAGACATGAAGAGACACGAAGAGACACACAAAGAGACAGAGAGAGACATGGAGAGACACGAGAGAGACGAACAGAGACATAGAGAGACACACGAAGAGACGACAGAGACACACAGAGAGACATGGAGAGACATGAAGAGACACAAAAGACACAAAGAGACAGAGAGAGACATGGAGAGACACAAGAGACGAACAGAGACACATAGAGAGACATGAAGAGACGCACAGAGACACAGAGAGACAGAGAGACATGGAGAGACATGAAGAGACACGAAGAGACACACAAAGAGACAGAGAGACATGAGAGACACAAGAGAGAACAGAGACACATAGAGAGACACTAAGAGACACACAAAGAGACAGAGAGACATGGAGAGACACGAAGAGAGACACACACAGAGAGACAGAGAGTCAAACGAAGATCAATCTTTAGTGTTAAAGGTGTTTTTAATCCCTGAGTCTCTGAACTGTACATTTCAGCAGCTTTTAAAATCTGATTTGTTGACTGTAGACTGTGATCAACAGCTTCAAATGACTTTCTGACTGTTTCTGACTGTTTCCTGACTGTTTCTGACTGTTAGACTAGTCGACCAGTTTAAATTAAAATGTACTTGTCATTTTCCGTCTCCAGAAAACCCAGATCACCGTGACTCTGATCAAATGTTGAGACTCACAGAAGAAAACCTTCTCAGTCTCACCTGTCTCCCTCCTCCTCCACCTCCTCCTCATCTTCGTCGCCCTCCTCCTCCTCTTCCTCAGAGCCTTTCTCTGAGTCCTCCGCCTTCTGTTGCTGCGTCTCCTCATCTCCTCTGCTCCTCCATGTTGTCTCCTCCTCTCTTCTCTGGTCTGGAGGAGAGTCTCTCTCTGCCTTCAGCTGACTCACACACCTCCTCTCCCTGAACAACACACACACACACACACACACACACACACACACACACACACACACACAGAATCAGCTTTGTGTCCGTCCCGCCCACTGATCTGAATAAAGTTTCAGTTTGTCTGTCTGACGCTCTCACCTCGGGACGACTGTCTCTCCTTCATCTCCTCCTTCTCGCTCTCACTCTCTGACTCGCCTCCTCAGCCTTGTCCTCAGGCAGGCTCTGCCTCACCGCCGGTGAGGCGGGTTTCTTGGCTCTGCCCTGCCTGCATCTGATTGGCCGGAGTGGTGGGAGGGCGGGGTTGTTG
>CM034605.1:328738-346238 GCA_020091685.1 Lutjanus erythropterus | reverse complement strand
TTCGTTATATCACCGAACGAATCCATATAATGTAAAAATGAGTGAAGACCAAAAAATCAAACCCGACCTTCGATCAGCTCGAGGGCCAGTAGATGATGACTGAATTTTCATTTTTAGGTGAACTGTCCCTTTAAGTACATGTTGTTCTAACACCAACAGAACACCACAACCTGCTGAAGTGCACCTGTGTGCTCCCAGCTGACACGCCCCCTTCAAGAGACAGAGGTTTGTGTCAACAAGAAGCATTGCTTCTCAACCTGGGGCCTGGGCCCCCCTTAGGGGTCTGCCAGAAATCACAGGGGGGTCCATAAGACTTCGTCTGCTCTGAAAATCAAATTTGCACGTTCACTAAAATCACAATTTGAGGGTTTGTTCACTTTTTCCAAAGTCAAATTCAATCTTTTCCATCTGTGATAAATAACATGTTTATATAGAAAATGATTATTTCTCCTCTTCATCACATTAAATCAAATGTTATTGTGCTTTTATCAACCAAAATTACTTTTAGTGACAGGATTCAGGAGACAAATTAAAGGAAAACACGACAAAGTTTCATGTCTGTCCTTAACTGACAGTTGAAAATAGGAACAATCCATTAATAATCAATAAGATATAAAACACATTTTCTCATTTTGAGTCTAATTTTATGTTTCCTAATCCAACGAATGGCTCCACCAGACAAAACTATTTATAAAAGACACATTTCTTTGTCCTCAATTAAAAATAGTTGTCCAGGACTCGGCAAGCTCTCGGCTCTGTGAAAACGAATGATTATTGATCTGCTGGTCAGGATGAGAGCAGATCAGCTGATCTGTTGGTTTAGTCAAAGAAAAGATGCTAAACTGATCCTGGAACAGAGACATTTATCTTCAACCGATGTTTATTTTGGAGTGAATCGCTCTGAGGAAAAAAAGGCCGTGAACCAGACGGAGACAGAGGACGTGTCCCGAGCAACATCACTGTCTAAAGACAGAAACCTGATCAGGACTTCTCTTCCCCTCAGCGAGAGACGGTCATGTGACATCCTCCTTATCCATATTCTTCAGACATGTTTATGATCCATCTACAGTTTCATTGTCCCGTTTGTCCAAACTGTGATTAGTGTCCGGTAGGACGGACAGGATGTGATGTCATGTGACCAACAGTTTGTCCTCTATTAAAGAGTACATGTTTTTGTCTCACAGCTGAAGACCTGTGTGGACCAATCAGCAGCAGGCAGAGCAGAGACTCACCCACGGTGTAGAGGCTGGCGTCCGTCAGCTTACTGATGACGGCCTCGCTGGACAGACCCTCGTTAGTCTTCACCTCCACTGTGGAGCCCACCTGAGGGACGGACAGAGACCAGAGTGAGGACGACAGGGGACAACTGACTCATCTCAACGAGACTCATCTGTTTCCACGGCGACAGTGAGTCACTTCGCAGGAAGCTGAAGGCTCATCATCATCATCGTCGTCTTACCCTCAGCGGTCCTTTGACTTGGTCATCCTGCACCACCTGGGACGTACTCTCACCTTTCAGAGTCACCTGAAGACACGGACAGACAACAGTGAGGATTTACTGAAGGACAGAGACACTGAGGACAGGGACAACTGTGGACAAATGAGAAAAATACTTCACCTGGTAGTTTCATAATCTAACGATTATTGGCCAATAATCTGTTAATCGTTTTCTTGATTAATTGATTAACTGATCACAGCCTTGTCGGTTAATAAATACGTCCAAACGTGGAGCACATGGACATACGTCCCACTGTGACAGGACTCATTCATCAATTGATCATTTTTAGATTTCAGTTTCTTAAAAGTGATCAACAAATTCATTGATAACAAAAATAACTGTCAGAGCAGAGACTTTAGAGACGGGTCCAAATGTTCCAACCTTCTGAGCGTGTTAAAGACGAATGTCTTCTGGTTTCTGAGGACGTCGTCTTGGACTCTGATCGACATTTTTCACTTTTTTCTGATATTTTGTGGGCCGAATTAAATAATCAATCAATAATGAAATGAATCATTGAAACAGGAGTCCCAACAACACTGTGACCGGATTAATTAATTGACTGATGGAGAAAATAATCCACGGATTAATAAGAACAATCGTTAGTCGCAGCTTTAACACGCTAACAGAAACTAGCATCACAGTTAATAATCTTAAACTGATCCGTTTTACTTCACATGCTGAACATAAAACAATGTGTGTGTGTGTGTGTGTGTGTGTGTGTGTGTGTTATTTCCTCTGATGTGTGGAGACAAATTTAACAGCTGCTGACTCCACACTGAGCAGCTACAGCAGCCTCAAAGGGTCAAAACTCAAACATCACAACGGGTTTATGAATCCAGCCTGGGGCTCTTTTTTTAATCCCGCCTCACGTTGCTGGAAACCATCGTATCGAAGAGCCGCAGACACGGAGCGGTCAGGAGATCAGGGTGGTCTCTGAGCACGCTCAGGTGTGAGGGGGACTTCCTGTCCCCGTGTCTCTTACCTTCACCTTCACCATGCGTTTCACAGTCTTGATCTTGGCCTCGCAGAAGGCTCCTCTGTACTTGGCGCTGACATCCGTCCCCACTGTCAGGTAGGCAGGCTCGTCCGCTGCCTGAAACACACACGCAGGTAAGATGAGAACACTCCCAGCATGCACTGCGGCACACAGGAGAGCAGCCACAGCTGATTTATGGTTCAATTTCTGTCTGACAGCTGATGTTTGTGGCTCGGTTTCATAATCAGCTTTTTTTTAAAGAAAGAAAAAGTCTAAATTGTCTGATTTCAGTTTCTTAAATGTGAATATTTTCTGCTTTCTTTTCTCGTCTCTGACAGGAAACTGAATATTTTTGAGCTGTGGACAAAACAAGACATTTGAGGACGTCATCAATTATCAAGAACCAGTTGTCTGTTTCGTCTTCTGTCTTTTTTGTAGTTCTTTTAACATTGCTTTTTGTCTTATTATGTTTTGTCACGTTGTTTTATCTTTGTTGTTGTTTGTAGCAGTTAGCATCATTAGCAGCTAACATCAGCCTCATGACATGCTAACGTTACTGACGTCACAGGTCGCTTCATGCCGTCGTTCACCTGAACTAAAGAAGTTTTGAGTTAAAATGGATAAATCCGCGTTGATTTGTTTGTTTGTTGTCAGTGGCATGTCTCTAGAATTACCCATGATCCCTTGCTGCTCTGTCACATGACGTCTGTCGTGGAGAATTAATTCAAGTTCTCGCTCGAGATCTCAGACTCAAGTTCCAGATAAAAAATTCTCATCTAATCATTCTACATGACTGTACGTCTCACTACATGTACAGACTTTAAGTTATTTAACTTTCATCATCCTCATTCTGGACAAAAGGAAACAGAGACGTCTCGACACGAATTAATGATTTATTCACTGTGAAGAGTTCAGTGAATTAAAAAAAACAGACGAGGAAATAAAAATGCAGGGACTTTTACTTTGGAGGGTTCAGACACTGAACCAGTGTTTTTTTTTGTTGTAATCTGAGTATTGATGTGTTTTAATCACAGTCTGATTTGACAGCTGACATTTTTCAACTTGTATTCATTTGAACGCAGAACAAAGACGAGATATTTAACGTTCAAACTGATCATCTTTGTTGTTTTTTTTGTAAATATTCACTCGTTCTGTTGCTTCAGGAGAAACAAAAGACTGAAAGTTTGTTTGGAACGTAACAGGAGACAGGATCATGACTGGGTATTAAAGGGGCGTCCTGGAAAGACTCTGGACGGGATAAGAGTCACCACTTTATACTTCAATACTTTATAATAGTTTCAACACAAAACTGCAGGAATTTATAGATTTCACCATCTACGATCCATAATATCATTCAAAGATTCAGAGAAATCTCTGAAAACCAACACCGACTGTCTGTGACCTTTGACCCCTCAGGCAGCACTGCATTAAAAACTGCATTAAAAACTCTCATCATTGTATAAAGGACACTACAAGTTTAGATTAGTAAACTAGTCTAGAATTAGTTTAACGGTGCCGACTAGTGAGGGTAGCAACATTTACTGGACCAATCACAAATATCTTGAGGCGGTTCTGTAAACCAAACTACACACCTGTGTTGTCTGTGTCTGTTTGGGAGTATAATCCAGGCTTGAGGCTGACTGAAGGCTTTTTTTTTCTATTAAAAACTGCATCTCACAGCATTTAACCTCAGAACCCGCCTCTCCTCAGCTGCTCTGTGACGGACAGCTCACACGTCCACGCCTTGACACAAACTAGGACCGCAACAGGCTGAGCGACAGGCTGTCATTTACAGCGGCCATCTTTGTTTGGGTCCCAGAGTGAAGACTCGTCTTTAGAGACCCTTCAATATTTCATCATTAATTCATGTGCTGGAGGTTTCCGTCTCCCTCAACATCACACCCAAACATCCACGTTATCACAAAGTCAACTTGTATTTTTTGTAGTTGTGGTCACAGACCGTCACGATATGAAGTTTCATATCGGTGGGTTATCGATAGTTATTGATGGTCGTTGAAGTTGTGACTGATATGTTGTGAACTCCTGGAAGTGGCTGAGGGGATAAATTATATTGCAACAATATTACAGGGACGACTATTGGTGCTTTCACAAAACGTGAGCTCATTTAATAAATAATCATCAGTAATGTGGATATAACGCCTCAGTGAGTAAAGACAAATAATAGATCAGCTGGAACAGTCTGGTCAATTCTCAAAATGACATCACTGAACTGTAAAGCAGCCTTTCAAACCAGGAAAAGACGACACTTCTGACATATCACCATATAACCATATCCAAAATCTATCATGATATCTGGTGTCATATCACAATACAATATAATATCATTATACTGCTCAGCCCTACAAAGATACTACACAAAAATACACAAAACTCACAGTAAACAAAGTTAAAGATGATTCAATTTCTTTAGATATCGCAGTAATATCATTATTTGGGATTATTTTGGCCACAATACTCATGTAGTGAAAATCTGATATTATGACAGCTCTGATTGGCAGTTAACTTTCTGTTGACAATTCAGATTATTTGAAGTGTGGTTCTATGAGGTTCCTTCAGTAGATGGAGGTCGACACGCCTCCCGTTTGGAGAACTCTGCTGAGGACAGAGTCAGCAGGAACATGGACGCCTAAAAAAACCCAATCACTATCAGTTTAAGTGTTCACTATATTTAAAATGTTTTCACCTTGTTACCTTTCTGTCAGACAGACTTTTCTGACAGGAAACCATTGTTATATCAGACAAATATCACTCTCCATAAACCAACCAAACTCCATTGACCAAATCAGTCATTTTAGCTCCCAGAACACAGGAGTTGTTGGTCTGCTGCTGCCTCCATCTGTCAGTGTGTTTGTTATTGTGAGACTTTAATGTTTCAAAGGGTTTAGTTCAGATTCACTGAAGTCTCACAACAACACAAACACACTAACAGATGGAGGCAGCAGCAGACCAACAACTCCTGTGTTCTGGGAGCTAAAATGACTGATTTGGTCAATGGAGTTTGGTTGGTTTGTAGAGAGAAATATTTGTCTTATATAACGGTTGTTTCCTGTCAGAAAAGTCTGTCTGACAGAAAGATAAAGAGGTGAAAATGTTCTAAATATAGTGAACACTTAAACTGATAGTGATTGTTATACACTGACTGTGGAGAAGTGCCTCATACATCCACACTAACAACAATCTGAAGTGTCCCTTTAAAGGACTGATCGTGTCTGTCTTATTACTGTGCATTATCAGTGTGTGTTGTGTTTGTGTCTCCAGTGAAAAAAAGTGAGATGAAAGACCAGTTAAACTGGACAGAGATGAGTCTTTGAACTGGAAAGACACCAGTAGAAGACTATCAGAGCGCAGTTTGGACCTGATCTCATGGTGGGGACAGTGTGGGGACATGTCTCCTTTAGGTCAAACACTCACCTTCATGTCTCCGGTTATTTGAGGGAGTCCAGCTCGAAGGACTGTAGATCACTGTAAGACACAGACAGAGGACAGACAGGGACACAGTGTCAAAGTGTCCTAAGCTGGTATAATCATGCTAAGCTAACTTGAGTTAGCTCAGGGACTCTTTCCTGCTCGGTGCAGCCCCCCCCCCCCCCCCTCCTGGCAGGAGCAGATCAGATCTGTGGCACAAACAGCTTCACTAACATGGAGTCAACATGGAGGAGAAGCAGCGGTGAGGAGCCGGAGGAGGAGCAGAGAGGAGCTGAAAGGAGCTCCTCTCTGCTCCTCTGAGTCACGTCGCCATGTCAGCTCTACTAGCTCCGTTAGCTCTGTTAGCTCGGCTCAGCTAACTTCACCTCCCCCCCCCCCCCGAGCACCGCCCGCGGCGGGGCAGAGCCGGGCTGTAACACGACCGAGTCCCGACACCAACACGACCCGAGCGGAGGCTGTGTACCCCGGGTTAAAGCGGGGGGCAGAGCGGCTCCGGAGCTGCTACAGTTAGCCTGTTAGCCTGTTAGCTAACAGGCTGTTTGTGATCATTTAAAGCGTTTGATCGCAGCACCGCTGAACTGACTTTATATCTCACACAAACACACCGAGTGACTCCGGATCACTAACTGATCGGATGTATTGATCGATCATCGCCGTTTGAGTGTGTTATATTGTGTGTCTGCGGCTCCACGAAGCTTCACATTTCTTCAGTGAAAAACAAGCCGCTGCCGCTGCCGCTCAGCCCGCCGCAGCCTGAGCGCTCCCTGCGGCCTCTCGGTGCCCTCCCCCCGGCTCTCTGCCCGCGGCCCCACCGCCGCCGTGTCCCGCAAACAGTTTGAGTTCGGTTCGGACGGATTCTGGAGGTTTTATACTCACACTGAGTCGCGGTGCTTCTCCTCTTCTTCTTCTCTCTGCTCGGGTTCAGACGCGATTCACGAACAACAAGCTGTTGAGCCCCGAGCTCTGTTTCCCGACACGCGATTGGCTGCGCTCACAGCGGTGGTCGCCGCGGAGTAATCCGATTGGTCGAGCGATTCCTCCATTTTAATAGGACATACCTCTTCTGACGACTCCATTGGTCGATACGAACGCGGCGCCACGAGGGAAATGACGACATCTGCTGGACAAATGTCCAATCAGAGTCGAGTACGAAAGAAAAACTCGCCACTGAAGAGCACAATTGGCCTCGCGCGTTTTGTTCCCAGCAGCGGCGCGTCTCTATTGGCTGAGCGGGCTTCCTTGTCTCTACCGACACTGCGAGAAGGCCCGCCCCGATACGTGCCGAAGCTCCGCACACCAAACTCCATTCAAAAATCCTCAGAGTTAATATCGCCTTGTTTATCGACGAGGCTGTGTCCGTGGGAGAAAAATACTCGATACATGTCGGAAAACATCAGACTCTCCGATACATTTACTCACAAGCAGCGGTTAATTGACACAACATTAAACATTAACACCGGCTTACATGTTTACCATCGCCTTCAAGTGCTAATGCTGCCGGATCGAAACAACCGGAAGGACAGGTCAAATACTGAACTAAAGTTTACTTTATTTTCATAAACTCGCTGCTTGCTGTACTGACAGGTACGCCGGAGTTCAGAGGTGTGTTTGTGGCTTTGGTAAATGTCATTAGTTTTGTTCGATCACGTCAGTATCTCCTCGAGGACGGCCGTAAACATTCAGTGACCACTTTTGTAAATGAACTTTGGCGATGCGGTTTCCATGCGCGAGACAACGTCACGTATGGAGGGACTGTGTTTTCAAGATCCTCAACAGACCGCTCGTTTGCGGGTTCACAGCTCGGACAGTCGGTGAAGCTCCGAGGAGAACCTGCAGACACACACCAGTCTACACACACACACATTACGGCACAATCACGGCAGCAGATGGCGGCTACAGCTCAACACGGTCAACGTTTGTGGCGCCGTTTGTAAAGAGCCGAGTGGGCGGGGCCATGTGGGCTTTTACGTAACAGGAAGAGGGTGACGGCAGAGCCGTACGTCATGTTCCTCTTTGGGAATGTGGAGGTTATTTTCTGAACAGATGCAGAGTGAGCAGACAGACAGGTTTTAATCTCATCTCTCATTCATTCATTAACAATTCAACAGTAAATGTTGAAATATGTCAAAGACAGAAGCTTCTTATTTGTCTATAAAACACTTCCTGTCTTAAAGTAACATTGTCAAACTCTGGGCTTCATTATAATCAGCTGATTGTCAGACAAATAACACACAAAAACAACGTTTTCCTCGATAGTTTTTATTTTCAAAGCTGAATTTCATCCAACCAAAAGCAAAAAACCACATGAATGTTCATCAACTATAAAACATAAAAAAGAATCGGATGTGTGTGTGTGTGTGTGTGTGTGGTCAGCAGAGATGAAGAGTGTGTGTGTTCAGAGGGCGGAGAGGGTCAGTGCTGAGTTTACATGTTGTCTTCGTCGGAGTCATCCTCCTCCTCCAAAGAATCCTGAAAGACACAAAAACACGACCATCAGCTGACTGAAGCTCTGACGTCCCGTTCACACCTGGCGCCGGTTCTGAATGTGTGACCTGAAGCAGTGCATCCTGGTCCACGTCCTGTCAAGTCCACAGGAAACAGCTGTCTGATTTCTGATTGGTTCGCTGTGATGTAAACGATGTGTTTGGGCTCTGAGCTGCAGTGGATGTTTGTGGACACATTACACCAAACTCCATTTAAAAATTGTGCTATTTTGAGAGTCGATGAGTGAGGAGAAACTTTATAAACACTGTGAAACGCCGTCTCCCTAAACATTTGTGTCTTCTTGTAAATTCAGCATTAAAGTCAACACATTAAATTGGTTCTTTGGATATAATAATCACTGTGGGCGGAGTTTAGCGTGGAGCTGAACTGAAAATAAACGTCCAAATGGACAGTGACGGACATTCAGCCGATAAAACAGTCCTCATCTGTATTTACATACAGAGCAGGAAGTGAGATCTGATCACAAGTGGTCACTGAGACACACCTGGAGACACGATGTGACAACTGAGCTGAACTCAGATCAGCCAGGTGTGAACAGGCTCCGTCCCTCTGTGTGTGTGTGTGTGTCCCGCTCACCTTAGCGTACTTCTCCGCCTCCTCTCTGACGTCTTTGGGTACGAGCTCGTGTCGTCCGTTTGTGACTGAGGGAGAGAAGATAGACAGAGAATCATGTGTTGCCATGGCAACATGAGCATCAGCAGGAAGAGGAGAAGGCAGCAGAGCGTTCCCAGTCCAAGTGTCCAAGGGGAGTTCAGCTCAGGGATTGGTCAGACAGCCAAGAGGAAGTGACATCACAGGAGTTCAGTCCAGTGAGCGAAACCTTCCTGACTCTCATCATCCCTCCCCTGCTAACACCGATCAGCTGTATTGATCGGTCTGATCAGCTGAGGATCTGTTGGTTTATGTTGCTGCACATTTTTAAAGGCTGATTTCTGTGCAGGTAAAAACAGGAAGTAGCAACTTTAAGATGAAAAAAAAAAGCAGAAGAAGGCTTCTTACCTTCTCCAACCCAGCTGAGCTCCAACTCAAACGCTTTGTCCTTCACCTCGTCGTGAACGATGTAGATTCTGAAAACAGACAGGACACGTTCAGGGCTTTTACTTTGAAAAAATACACAACAGCTCCTCCGAAACGCGACAGACGGTCAGCCTGTGTGTTTTAACAGCACGACTCACTCTCTCAGTTTAATGCCAACAGAGCGTCTGTGAGTTCGTGCGTTTCATATCTGAACGTCTATAAGCAGCGTTGGACAGGTCCTCACACCTCCACGCCACTTGGGGCGTGCAGCAGCTGCGGACCTGAGGACAGATGCCTACCAGTCGACGAGACTCTTTGGACTCCACAGGAAGGAGTTCAGTTAGTGTCAGCTGTGGTCTGCATGAACACAACAGAAATCTGTGTTCCAGTGAACGTTACTGACTGAACCAGAGGCAGTGGGACAGCTAACGCTAACGTTAGCCTACGTTAGCTTGACTAGAGTTTCACCTCCAGGCTTCAATAAATGTGTCCAGGTTCTGTTTTGATATTTCAGAATGAATTGATGTCTTTGCTTTAATGTTGTGTATCCCTATCAAAAGGTAAATACAGGTAAAATAAATCAATAAATAAAATAAATAAACCCAACAGACATCAGCTGATTGACACGTGTCACCCAAAACTGATGTGAAAAAAAGAGACATTCAGCTCAAGGATTGGTCAGACAGCCAAGAGGAAGTGACATCACAGGAGTTCAGTCCAGTGAGCGAAACCTTCCTGACTCTCATCATCCCTCCCCTGCTGACACCGATCAGCTGTATTGATCAGTCAAATGGTAACGCTGGCCGGAAGGTGGCCGACTGCTAACGTTAGCTACGGCAGCTAATGTGTCATTAAATCTGTAGTTTTATCTTGAAATACGTCCTCGTGTCCCTCCAGATTCTCTCTATCGTCGTCTTTCCAGTTGTTGATCAATCAGGAAGCAGTGAAATTAAACTGATTGTTCAGATTCTCAACACCCTGAGAGTGATGTCACAGGAAAATGGCCGCCGTGTGAATGTGGTGAACAAAAAGTTGACAGAACTCAGGAGACGATCAGCTGATCGGTGTTGATAAAGTTTTGTTTGGATGGAAGTGACTCACATTTTGGCGACCTCTTTTACCAGCTCCCTGCACGTCATCTCCTTCATCTGAAACACACACACACACACACACACACACACACACACACACACACACACACACACACAGTTACATCAGGAGGAAACAGACTATTTTCAGACTGACCGATCTGAACTTATTTTATTATCAATCAATCTGATTGATTATTTTCTCCATCAATCGATTCATTTATTGATGATAATGACAAACTCAGCTTCAGAGGAGTTGATCAGCTTGTTGCAGCTGTGATCTGGAGGTGAAGATTCAGACTCACCTGCAGTTTCTCGATCTCCGTCTTGGCGGCTTGTTTCGCTTTTCCGATGGCGCAGCCCCAGTAACCCTGAACACACAAACACAGTCTGGTTACTGGTCTGACTGGGACGTCCCGATCTGGTTTCATCCTCACTCTGTGTCTCCGTGATGTTTCTGTGGATTTATTCATGTTTCTTTTCATCATGACTCTGCTTGTTACTGGAGTTCAAACAGGGAAGTGACTTAAGATTATTAGAAAACAAAGCAGGCACCAGATTTGTCTTTGTGGGTTTCTCATTTTCCCATTTATTTATTCATTCATTGCTTTAGAAATGTTTTATTTTTATTTGTTTACTTTTTTGTCCCACCTGCCGTCCATCTGTTTATTTTTTTCCTCTTAGGTTTAGGACCCAGAGGCTGAGGGAGGAGCTTCAAGGTGAAGTAAATTTTGATATTTATTGTGTCTGTTGTGATTTTGTTCTCTGCTCTTGTCACAAAACTCAAGACAGAAAAAGTTCTTCAGTTGTTTTCCTGAGCAGGACCAACCATATCCATCACGTTGCCATGGGAACCACAGTCGATGTGTGTCAGCTCATACTGACAATTGAAATCTTACACAGTAAATCTTACGCAGACCACTAGAAATGACGTTTTTTAAAGCTCGATTCTGATTGGCTGCTCAGAACTCTGACCGGAAAATTGATTAGTCAATCCTCTTGATCAGAGATAATATTTGAATTTTCTTTTTGTTAAAGGTGATTTCATATGAAAAAAAAACCCCAAAAACCTACAGTTCAGGAACCGGTGTTGAACTTTTCAACAGTCACATGATCAAAGTCTGAGTGACTCACGTATGAGATGCCGGACGGGTCGACCATGTAGAGCTGAGGACCGTCGTCTTTATCGTATGAGCCCAGAATGAAACTGGAGAGAAAGAGATCGACAACATCAGAAACACAACAACAACAACAACAACAACAACAACAACCTCATCCTCACTGTGGCGTTCCTGAGCTGAAGAATCGGCTTCGTCTCTGATGTCACCTGTCAGGTTAAAGACGGGACGGCTGGACATCACTTTTTTTTTATGTCCAAAACAACAACCTGGATTATCTGCCAACACCTCCTCTCCTAAATAAACAGGATTAATACCTGGGACGCAGTGGTTCCCAAACTGGGGGGCGGGCCCCTCCAGTGGGGCACAGTGCCACTGCATCAAAACTAACCTATCAGTTAATTCCATAATTATTATTGTTAATGATCGATTAAAAATGTTGGGGGTGAATTTTTTTTTTCACTCCAAATCTAAAGTTATAAATTAAGAGCTTCCCGTTGTCATGACAACCAATAATTCTCATCCCCTGAAGACCCCAGCGGTCAGTCACAGTATAAATGAGTGATCTGAACATTTCTTTTAATCTATTTGGAGAAAACGATCATGTCTCAGAACGGGACGCAGCAGAGGAGAGACATGGAGAACAGAAGAAGTGTCTCAACGTGACTCCTCAGCCAGTTTAAACACTGGCTGCCTCACGCTGTACCTGAACGCAGCACGACAGAGCAGCTGATGAAGCTCAGCTCCTCAGAGTGAACACCAACACCTCAAACTTATGATTTACTGTAAGATGAAGCCATGTGAGGGGAGTTCAGCTCAGGGACACTGTGGACACTAACGCTCTGTGGACACCAACACACTGTGGACACTAATGCTCTGTGGACACCAACACACTGTGGACACCAACACACTGTGGACACTAATGCTCTGTGGACACTAATGCTCTGTGGACACTAACGCTCTGTGGACACCAACACACTGTGGACACCAACACACTGTGGACACTAATGCTCTGTGGACACTAATGCTCTGTGGACACTAACGCTCTGTGGACACTAACACACTGTGGACACTAGTCTGATGAACTGTTCAGTAGACGACGTGACGGTTTCAGACTCACCTGCAGCCAAACGGTCGCACGGCGCTGTACAGCGTGTAGGCGTGGACGTACATGGCCACTCTGTCTGACAGGTGCTGCAACAACAGGGAACACTGTTAGCTTAGCATCACACAAACACTGTTAGCTTAGCATCACACAAACACTGTTAGCTTAGCATCACACAAACACTGTTAGCTTAGCATCACACAAACACTGTTAGCCGCTGGTCATCATCATGAACAATGAGCCTCATGCAGGAACATTTTAGAATTTTTATCGTAAATGTTTACAACTGAAATAAAGAGGAAATGTCTCGATATGAAGACGACTTCAAGGGGAAAAAAAAGGACGTTCTCCTGGACAGAGACTTTATAAACCTGCACATGCAGATGTATACGACCAACACACCTGACAGCAGGTAATAACTCATCTTTAAATTCATGATGAGAGGCTTCATGTGCACATTTACAGTTATATTATAGTTAAACAGGAAAATATTGACGGAATTATGAAGTGAAATTTATTTTTCAGCTTCAAACTCGACTTTAAAACAACTCAAACTACATACAGAGCAAAAAAAACTCATTATTTATCACCTGAAAGGAACCAGAGAGAAAGTCAACAAGTTTTCATATTAAAAAAAAAATCTCACTGTGTAAAGGGGTGAACTTGTGGAACAGACGGAACGAGGAACTGAAAACATGTCGGACATCAAGCTGGTTTAAACAAAAGTGTAAAAATAAACTGATCAGACGGTGACGGTTTTAGATTTATTCTTATTTCTGTTTGCAGACTGAAATAAATGTTACATTCTTAAACAGCAGCTGTACGACACAGACGTGTACAACCAAATTCTTTTCAGCTGATTTAAAGTCACTTCCTGAGTTTTACGTTTCCGTTCCAGCAGCTGAAGCTCTGAACACGTCTCAGTCTGACGGAGATCGAGCCGCTCGCTCTCTGCTGCCACCCTCAGGTTCACAGTGTGTACAACAGGCTGACTGCAGGTTCTGTGGTTCCACCAACATCCTTCTCTTGTACCGAGAGGATCAATATGACTCCTGCTCATCTATATTTACACAGTAATTATTCTTCTTCACTGACGTTTTAGGACATGAGGAGAGGTGGGGTGGCGCCCTCTACTGACCAGCCGCCACTGGTTAGAACCATGTTTACAGACAGGAACAGAGAGACAAACCTTCAGTGGGATGTCGTGTCCGTAGTTCGATCTGAAACTGGAGGCTTCTTCTCTGGCGACGTCGGCGAGCGAGCGAGCGTCGGCCAACAGGCCGGCTACTGCCTGGAGAGAGAGACAGAGGGACAGACAGGAGGTGAGACAGACTCTGTCGACTCGCGTCCATCAGAGACAAGAGACTGTCAGAACATCGCCAAATAAAAACTCTGTCATTTTATATCAAGAATGTGGTGATGTTCCACTATGTTTCAAAAGCAAAGTGTGTGTATCATGTTCTACAGGTTGTTCTGTGCTCTGCAGCGCCCTCTGCTGATGACACCCTCGATTACAATGATGGTGTGTGTGTGTGTGTGTGTGTGTGTGTGTGTGTGTGTGTGTGTGTGGTTACCATGCCAACATGTCTGTCAATGTTGAAGATGCGTTTGTTGGAGCCCTCCTCGTACAGTTTGGACAGAACGAGCTTCTCCACCCCGAACACGACACCGTCCTTACAGCGAATCGCAATGGCCGTGCTGAACAAACACACACACACACACACACACACACACACACACACACACACACAGTGCATTAAGTCACCCAGCTGGTGTCCGTGTTTCCACTTCAGTCTAGAACCTCAACATGGATAAACTCATCTATTATATGTGATATTATTTCATATCTTTAATCCTGATATGACAGGAGATTCAGAGACTTAAACACCTGACAAATAAAGACGCTTCACCACACTGGAACATAAAAAAATCCTTTAATATGACTACTAATCACTGATTTAGATTTAGATCCTATCCCAGAACCCTGTCTCTGATTGGTCACCTCTGTCATGTGACTCTCTGAACACAAACCGCTCAGGTTTACTTGGTTTGTGGTCGGGTTGGTAAGTGGGTCAATCTTTATTTCCTCCTTCTTACAAACGGTTTTATTTATTAGCAGTTATCAAATGACAACAAAGACTAACGTTGGCGCCATGTTTAACCTAAAAACCTTAAAAACCAAGGTGACGTCTTTAAATGTCTCGTTTAGTCAGATCTAAAACATGAAGTTTAACTTGTTAATAAACAGGAGTAAAGTGGGAAAAATCTCCATATTTGAGAAAAACAGGATTTTCTGCCACAATGAATGAAGAATTACTCGTTGCACCTCAACTCCTTATTGTTGAGGTCTGGTTCAGTCAATCTGCTCACCTGCTGTTCTCTACGGCCTTCATGGCGTACTCCACCTGAAACACTCGGCCATCTGGAGAGAAGGTGGAGGCTGACAGGTCATACTGCAACACACACACACACACACACACACACACAGAGACAGAGAGAGAGAGAGAGAGAGAGAGAAGTTTATGTTAGCAGGTACAGAACAGGACTTTTTTAAAAGTGACCTCAGTTCTTCACTTTAAATTCAGACACCCCTCATTTCTTTCTTATTGTTATTGTCTGTGATTAACACCTGTTATTAACTGTTGTGTCACTATTATTGAATATAATTATAAATATAGGCACTGTGGGAAATATTGTAGACTGGTGACCATAAAAACAAAGCCTCTATTTCATACATTTTAAGGTGATTTTCCCTGATAAACCACATCACTATCTTGCAAGTAGGAATGTAACAATATATCAAATATCACAATAAAAAATGTCTCAATACTGTATCAGACTGTGACGATATCTATACTGATAGTACATGTTTGATTATTGATTTACACATTTTATAAGAGGACTGCTACTGGACTGTTTGTCAGATTTATTTATTTAAATATCCCAATAGATATTGTGTTGTGGACTTGCTGACATAATTACATCTCCAGATCTCGTCTCTTCATTTATCCATTAAAGTTGGGACGAACATAATTAATTCATTTACAGCAGAAAAACATCTAAGACGTGAAATGAATCTAACAGCTAAAACTGATCACTGATTAAAGTTTAAATTCAGATGGGTTTAGTTTTTCAAATAAAACGGCGTGGCCACCTTGACTCATTAAGGTGCCTGGTGTGTTTTCAGTAGCATCAAGTGAACCACAGGTAACCCGCTGTGACTGAACTTCATCTCATTACTCTCCATCATGTCCTCCTGAGAGCTGCATATTGCTGCTCTGTCGTTGATTTTTAACTGAATTAAGACTTCAGGCGAATCAAATGAAGCCCGGTTAAAAGAAAACACCTGCGAAAGTTAATAAAACGTGTTAAAATATCTTTTAAGTAAAGCGAACTTCAGCTGCCACGCAGAGAGACTTAAATCTGCTGTTTTCTGAAGGGAGTTTGGTGTGAACCGGAGCTAACTGTTAGCATCGACTCTGATGCTCTCAGTCTGTATCGCTCTGTTAAATGAACTACAGTGACTCTTTCTGTGACGAAGCTGCAGTGGGAGTTTATTTCTGTTAGCTTTAACTTTCTCACAGCAAACTGGGTTTTAATTTAACTCGAACTTTAAATTAAAGTTATACTTTCAATTTCAGTTCAGCTTCGGCTAACAGGCCTCATTGTGACTCAGCAGGCTAACACGCTAACTGGCTAGCTATCGACAAATGATTCTGAATGATTTTCAGGATAAATGTGGATAAAGTTTGTGTCGGTGGATCAACACGAGACACACAAACTCTCAGAGCGAAGTTGCACTTGAAGTTTGAACTGAAAGAAGCACAGAAACACTCACCCCGGTCCCGATGGAGCTCATTTTAACTCTAACTGTCTGTGATCTGCCTGCTGCTCCTGCGCATGCTCCAACGATACTTCATCACGTCCGGTTACAGCCTTCACAATAAAAGCCTCAGTGACGACTCGCCCTAAAACTGGGCTCCTAAGGAGTTCTTCAAGTCTGTTAAATAACTGAGATTTCTTTCTGTCTTCAGAGGCAGTATATATACATGAATTATGTGGTATTTTTCACCCCGATAAAAACAATCCAACTTTAAAAACTACCTGGAATAATGAACAATTATAATAACATCTTGAGATTTAGTTTTGTCTTTGTCCTGCCGTCACCATTACCTCTTTTTGTTTGAATGACAGAGGGAGAGTTTGCTTGTTCTTGTTACAGAGCGCCTGGATGATGTATTTCCACTTTTACATCATTTGAGAGGAGCTACTGTGATTGGTTTCCTTCTGTGAGGAACACGTCATGTGACCAACTGCATTTAAAAAAAGAAAAAACAGCAACAGCTGACTTCAAAGCTTAGTCGAAAAGTAACAACAACCTTCCTGGAAATGTAGTGGAGTCAAAAGTACAACATCTGTCTTTGAAATGTAGTAGAGTGAAAGTAATAAGTTTCCAAAAAACAAATACTCAAGTAAAGTACAGATACTCAAAAAAATGTACTTAAGTACAGTACTCAAGTAAATGTACTTCACTACTGTCCACCACTGAATGTATGTCACCCTCGGTGATGTCCTGAGGACGGAAAAGGAGCCGATTCTGTGGAGTGATGTTGTCTCTGTGGTTTCTGAATGTACAGACGGAGTGAGACATCAGCTTTTATTTTGACTTCTGCTGTGAAACGGAAACAGGAAGTGCTCAGGAGTTTGTTGTCAGCAACAGTTGCCGTTGTTTCTGTTTCCACCAGA
>CM034605.1:308738-321238 GCA_020091685.1 Lutjanus erythropterus | reverse complement strand
TATATATATATATATATATATATATATATATATATATATGTATATATATATATATATATATATATATATATATGTATATATATATATATATATATATATATATGTATATATACATACATATATACAGACGTGGAGAAAACTGTTGGTACCCTTTTTTTGAAGAAAGAAAAAACAACAATGGTCACTAAAATAACTTGAAACTGACAAAAGTAAAAATAAATAAAAATTTACTGAAAATTAACTAATGAAAATCAGACATTGTTTTTGAATTGTGGTTCAACAGAATCATTTTAAAAAACAAACTAATGAAACTGGCCTATGTGTATGTGTAGGATTGTGTGTGTGTGTGTGTGTGAGTGTGTGAGTGTGTGAACATTGCTGCTCCTCAGAGGATCTGTGTGAGTGATTTTGGTGACCTCTGACCTTTCCTTTGATGCCCCCATCAGGTCACTGAGACGTTAGTTGATGAGTGGACAGGATGTGGATCAGACAGACAGACAGAGACAGGACATGTCTTCTCTGTGTCCTACTGACTCACTCTGCTGCGTTTCCTTCTCTCTCCATCAGCAAACATCCCTGGCGACCAGCAGCCGAGCTCCTCGGCAACCGGAGCTGCTGCTGCTGCTGCTGCTGTGGAGACTGGCCCAGTTGCCATGGAAACACCCTGCCGCGACCGACGGCCAGAGCAAACCAGGTGATGGGGGCGGGGCGGGTGGGGCGGCTTGTTGCGTGTGACTGTTTTGTTAAACAGAGACGGAATCTGCTGCTGAAAATAACATCACACTGCAGCTTAAAGGGACAGTTCACCCCAAAAATCAAAAATACACATTTGTCCCCTCAGCTGTAGAGCTGTTAATCCATTCAGATAGTTTTGGTGTGAGTTGCAGAGTTTTCGAGATGTCTGCCTTCTCTGTAATAGAATGGAACTAAATGACACCAAGGAGCTCGAAGAGACAAAAATACATTTAAAAAGCAGAATACAGAAATGACTGAAATCCTGACCTGGTTACTCAAGATAATCCACACATCGTGTTGTGAGCAGCTTCATGTAGGAACTATTTGTAATGTACTGGTAAATATAATAATAATAGTAATAATAATAATAAGAAGAACTGTCTTGTGGTACATGGATGAATGTCATAAATATTGAAGCAGGTCGGTGTACACTCATATATTTTGATGTCAGCCGTGGTTGTCATGCTTGGAGAGCTCAGTATTTTCTGAAGTGGTACAAGGTGTTAAAGATTTGCATTATTACACTCTGTAGTCTGGCTCACTGTCCCGCCCACGAAGCTATCTGATTGGTTAGAAGACAGCAGTAACAGCCAATCAGCACAGACACACTGAGTCAGAGACAGACAGACACAGAGCTGCTCTGGTTAGCTGAGAGGAGCTGTGTGTGTGTAGAAGTTCAGACAGCAGATATCACCATCTTGTGATCTGTTTCCTTGACGACAGCATTTCAATAAACCCCAAAGAAATCTTTCTTGAATGAAAAGGGTTCTTAATGGAACCCTTTCTTTAAATAGTTCTGGGTAGAACCACAGCCCTTCAGGAAGAACCCTCTAGGAACCCTGATTTCTAAGAGTGCAGCCTATGAAGCATCTAAAGAGCTTCATGTTTCACATGTTTATTTGAGAAAAGATCGATAAAATTTTCCATCCATTCTTCGCAACAGATTAATCAATCATTGATTAATTGTTATCATCCATCTTTATTATTATTATTATTATTATTATCATCAGTGAGTCAATGAAATGTTTCCTCAGAGCAGAAACAGTGAGTCACTGAAACAAAACATTCAGAGGATTTATTTAAACCTTCAGAGTGTAAAAACACTGCAGCAGCTCTGTGTGTGTGTGTGTGTGTGTGTGTGTGTGTGTGTGTGTGACTTGATTTGCATAATCATTCAGAGAGAGAGAGTCAGCGGCTGCAGCTCGTCATGTATTCAGCAGCTTCCTCCTCGCTGCACGGTTGCCAGGCACGTTGCCATGGTAACACAGACGGTATCCATCAGAGGCACGCCCGAGCTAATCTGTGTGTGTGTGTGTGTGTGTGTGTGTGCAGCTGGCACTGAGCCCAGCAGCCGACATTAAACCCTGGCTGGTGGTTTGATGTCAGCGTGTTGATAATTCTCTGCTTCTCCCAGAATGCATCAGTAGTTAACCCCTGTCCTGTCTGGACGCCACTCTGTGTTCTTCTTTGTCTCTACCTGCATTCATATGCAGAGACAGCATCAACCGACAGTCAAGAGCAATACAGCTGCAATGATTAATCAATTATTAAAGTGATTGCCAGCTCTGTCGTTCACTGATTAATCGCTTTTTGTCATTTTTAAGAAAATAAACTCCAAATTGTTTTCACATGTTCGGACTAGGGGCTGTCAACATTAACGTGATAATGACACGTTAACGCAGATTCCTTTTAATGCCACTCGTTTGTTTTGATGTTTTGTTTGTTTGTTTATTGACCTGATCCATAGTTTGAATCAGCTCGTAGTCGTGAAGACGCGAGCCTCTGTCACCTGACAACGTAAACAGGTTCGTCTGTTTAGGCAAAGAGACAGAGGTTTGGGAGGCGGGAGAGGAGAGACTGCTGATCGAAACGATCATCATCAGTCCATCCATCAGTGATTGGCGACATCTTCGTCCCCCCACCCACCGCCTCCCGTCCTCTGACTGATATAAAAACTTTATTGATGATGAATCCTGATGTTACTGTACAGTTCTGTGGTTTAAACACTACAGATTAAAATATCCGTCTCTGTAAAGACCAAACTGACAGACGCTCGTCTCCTCCGTGAAACGTTTGTCTCTGCGCTGCATTATTGTAAGTCATGATGAAGAGTCCAGACTGTGTCTCTCCTCTTCATGTCCTCAGTGTGTGTCTGTGTGCAGTTTACTGTCTGCTGTGATCTAAAACATCCTCACTGATGGAAATGATCCTGCTGCATTAATACAAAAACACTGTTTCATCATTAAACAGACTGAGCTGAATAAAGGAGAGGATTTTTCTCTTCAGAGGACAAGATTTTATTCAATAATAATAATAATAATAATAATAATAATAATACTAAATAAATAAATAGTGACCTTTTCCTAAAACACAGCTGGTTTGAATCTGAAGCCTGCAGTGAACCATAGAAACTTCAGTTGACTTTTCTATTGAAGTTTTTATTGTTTTGACCTTAGTGTTAAATTGATCAGATCAATATGTTCATCTGTATGTGATGGACTGATGGGTTTGTAATATTATTATTGGAGCATATTTTTTTATGCCAAATACAGTGACTTTGAGGGATTCTGGACAATATTTGTCATTGTTTTTGGTTAATGTATTTGATTTAATAAAGTTACATTTTGAACAAATAAAACGTGAGATTAATTTACGATTAATTGTGATTAAACATTTTAATTAATTGTTTAGACAAGACTGTAACAGGATTAAATTTTCAACATTTTATAGACAAAACAACTAATTGATTAATGGACAAATTATTGCCACATTGATCACTAGTTGAAAAAGACAGAACATCATCACAGTGGACAAAACAAATAACTGATTATTAACTGATCATTAAAACAGATTAATTTCCTGTTGATTATGTCGGAGACCCTGAGATCTGTGTCAGCTGACGACAGAAACACAAAGACGAGGAGAACGGCGATTGAGGCTCGCTGCACACTGAGAGAGAGAGGGGGGGGGGGGTTAACAGAGCGCTGAAATCTGCCTAGCAACACACAGATGTGTTTTTTGTTCATGTCTCTGCAGCAAACATTCACACCTGCTTCACCTCCAGCTCCTTCAGATCCTACATTCACATTTAATAATAAACAGCTTTAAAAAGGTCGGGAGGCTCTGAAATGTTTGTTTATTTATTTATTTAGTGAATCCAGCACACGCCGTCTTTCACACACATTTCCTGTTCAGAATGTAAATACACGGAACGATCAGTCCTACAGACGACACAGAACACGTTCTGTCTACAGTGACTCATGTAGAACAGACAACTCAAAGAAAAATGAGATTAATACATTAGAAGAAACACCCTACAGTATATCCTCAGTTCCTTTCCTTTACTTTAATTTAAAGGTTACCTTTTCTGTACTGTATCTTCTGCTGTTTCCAGTCTCTCAGATCCAGAACAGCTGGTGGGACGTGTTCCCACAGCTGTCATGTGTGTTTGGATTTTTATTTTTATACGTGCAGAAGACATTTGTGTTTGGTGTGTTCACCTGAATGCGGCTGATCGTGTTCTAAAATACGCCAGATTCATCTTCCAATCACGTTCCTGTCAGTGCCAGTGCTGCCGGACAACCAGACGACACCTGACCGTCTCCCTCGTACAGAAAGTCTGGACAGAACACAAACTGTATTTGTATGACGGTGGGGACATAACAGAGACTCTTGTAGATCTGTACCACCTGCTGAGCGCCAACAGAAGACAGAACCATCAGATCCACAGTAACGGCCTGATTCAGCCTCCTCCTCCTCTGAGGAGCTGCAGGAGGAGGAGACGATGACGTCACTCTACCAGGTGGCATTCCTCAAGAGGAGGAGGAGGAGGGGGGACACAATCCAGATTCCTCAGCTCCTGTCAGAGTGAAGCATGCAGGGAAAAAAACGCAGACCCTCCCCCTCCCTCTCCCCCTCCTCACCCCCCTCCTCCTCCTCCTGCTCATCGTCCTCGTCGTCTCTGCAGCACACGGAGCTCCGGCAGCAGCAGGAGGAGGACACGGAGAAGGAACAATAAGCTGAGAGGAGTCGCTGCTGCAGTCTGACGGACGGACGGAGCGGCTGCTGAGGAGCGGCTCCACCGAGGAGGAGGCGGAGGAGCCAGGAGCAGAGCCGGATTGGGAGCAGGAGGAGCAGGAGAAGCCGGATCGGGAGCAGGAGGCGGCAGAGGATCTGAGCGGAGGGAGCATGTCGTCCCCGGCGGTGTCCTCGTCCCGCAGACAGTCCTGTTACCTGTGCGACCTTCCCCGGATGCCCTGGGCCATGATCTGGGACTTCTCGGAACCGGTCTGTCGCGGCTGTGTGAACTATGAGGGCGCAGACCGGATCGAGTTCGTCATCGAGACCGCCAGACACCTGAAGAGGGCTCACGGCTTCCAGGAGGGCCGTCCTGGACCTGGAGGACCGCCACCGCAGAAGACCCAGGGCGGGTTAAAGGAGCCAGGGGGACCACTGAACCAGCACCAGGACGGACCGAAGGCCCAGCCCAGTCTGGACCGGTACCCTGACAGCCGGGTCCGGTTCGAGTATGGCAGGCTGCCTAATGGACTTGGAGGACCCAATGGGTTCAAACCGGATGATGGACCCCCAGAGCTGAACCGGCAGAGTCCAAACTCCAGGAGCAGGGGGGGCCATGGTGGATTGGTGTCGGCCCCGGTTCCCCCGAACTTGCTTCCTCAGACCCTGCTAAATGGACCTGGACCAGGCAGAATCGGACCACAGAGCGTCCTGCCTGGACAGGCGGGTCTGCCAGACCCTGCAGGGAAGCGGCCCGCCTCGGTGTCCAGCACAGACCAGGACCGGGATCTGAAGGAGAAGCAACGGAACGCGGAGGCCCTGGCCGAGCTCGGGGACAGTCTGAGGAACCGGCAGGAAGAGTGGTCCAGCAGACCCAAGCTGGTCCGGGACACCCTACTTACCTTGTCCGCCTGCACCCCCTTTGATGTGCGCTTCAAGAAGGACCATGGCCTTGTGGGCCGGGTCTTTGCCTTTGACGCTGTGTCCAAGCCTGGTCTGGAGTTTGAGCTCAAGATCTTCATTGAGTACCCGAGCGGGTCTGGGACCGTGTACTCCAGCGCCTCAGGGGCTGCCAAGCAGATGTATCAGGACTGCATGAAGGACCTGGGCCGGGGCCTGTCCTCGGGGTTCAAGTACCTGGAGTATGAGCTGAAGCCCGGCTCCGGGGACTGGAGGCTGCTGGGAGACCTGCTACCCGAGTCCCTGCGGGTCTTTAAGGAGTCTGCAGGGGGGGACCTGCTCCCCCAGCCCCACACGGACCCCCTGTTACCTGCCTCTCTGCTCCTGCCAGGCCGGGTCCAGGTCCCGGCCTCCGGCTGCAGCTCCAGACCCAGTCTGAGGAAGAGGAGGGCGTCCCCAGAGCCGGACTCTGAGGACCAACAGAGATCGCAGTGGACTGGCGGTCAGGGCGAGGCCCTCAGATTGGGCCCGGGACACCCTGGTCTGTCCTCAGGCAGGGCCACGCCCCCTGAGTCTGCCGCCCCCCCTCAGAACGGACCGTCCCCGATGGCAGCCCTCATGTCCGTCGCCGACACGCTCGGGAACTCCCCCAGCAAGGACCGGGACTCTGTCCACTCCACCACCTCGTCCTCCAGACACACCAGCAGCAGCCCGCTGTCCCCCGCCTCCGTGTCCGGACCCCGACGCTTGTCATCTCGCAGCGGTGACCTGGGACTGTCCTCGGGGAGTCTGGACCAGGTGCAGGCGCAGAGCGTCCCGGACTCGCCGGTGGCATCCAGCGGTCCCCTCTGCTGCACCATCTGTCACGAGCGATTGGAGGACACCCACTTCGTCCAGTGTCCCTCCGTCCCCAACCACAAGTTCTGCTTCCCGTGCTCCAGAGACAGCATCAAGGCCCAGGGGGCATCCGGGGAGGTCTACTGTCCCAGCGGGGACAAGTGTCCCCTGCTGGGCTCCAACGTCCCCTGGGCCTTCATGCAGGGCGAGATCGCCACAATCCTCGCCGGAGACGTCAAAGTGAAGAAGGAGAGAGACCCCTGAGGACGAGGAGGACGAAGAGATTCTTTAAACTGCAAAAAAAAACCCACACATCAGTCTGCTGAGACTCTTCTGTCTGTCTGTCAGTGGAGTGATGAACCAATCAGAAGCTGATAGGTGGATGTTATTGATCAGTATTGATTACATAGATGAAACTACAGTGAAAAACATCAGGACATCAGATTATTCTTTTTTAATAAAAGGAGAAATGTGGACGAGGTAAGAGACGTAAATGGATCAAATAATAATCCTGCGTGTTCCACATCTATTCTTCCACTGACAAGATCAATTAATCGATTAACTGAGAAAATAATCAATAGTTTCAGTCATAATAATAATAATCACCAGGTTGTGGAAATCAATTTGATTATTTTTTTTATTTGATTCATTTATATTTAAATAAAAATAAAATATAAATATTTAAATAAAATCTCAGAAAACGTTGAAAAATGTCGTCCTCAAATGTCTCGTTTTGTCCACAAACTCAAAGACATTTAGTTTCCTGTCAGAGAGGAAAGAAACCAGAAAATATTCACGTTCAAAATAATTAATTGATTAATTAATCCTGTCGCAATAAAACGGGTCCAAACACGTGGAGCTCATGGACGTCCGTGTGCTCGCCATGTTTCCATGTTTTCCTGTACCAATCATTTTCTTTATTGTTAATTGACCATTTTCTCCACTAATCAATCATTTATTTGGTCTATAAAATGTCAGAAGTTCTGAAAAATGCTCATCACAGTTTCCAGGAGTCCAAAGTGACGTCCTCAGATGTCCTCTTTTGTTCTCTTTTGTCCAACCAACAGTCCAAAGACTGTAGAGATGCTGAAAATGATCCCTGCAGCTGATTCGGTCCGTTAGCTTTAAAAATTACATCACAGGGACGAGTTTGATATTCAACTTTCAAAATAAAAGCTGGAGCTGAATGTTCAGGTCGACACCTCAAACAAAAGAAAAAAAATCTGATGTTTTTTAAATCATCCAGCCTGATTCAAAGCCAGATGATTTCTCCTTCTGTTCGTTTGTTATTAAATATTTTGTTTATTAAAGGTGCAGATCAGTGACGCAGACCTGAACGCTGTCTGAACGTCGCTGATGTCAGACTGATGTGTTCAAACTACTGTCCAAAATAACATCTTCAGACTTTATAAAAAACTCAACAAAATAAAAGTCTTAAGATTCACTTCTTAAATTCTGCGAGTTTACACTTTGTGTGTTGAGTTGTTTGGAGGCGTTTCCTCTGAAAATCCATCAGCTGAAAATTAAACCAAACAGTCAAACTTTAAACACAAATTGAACTGATCCCTGTGAATTCTGCGCAGCGACTTTGTCCAATCATTACAAGCTTCCTGCGACTTCCAGCAGTCGCAGCCGTCCCCACGCCGCGCTTCAATCGTGCCTGAAAAGTTGATTCTGATTTACAGCATGACTCTCATTGTTTTGTTTTTTTGTGTGTGTATAATTAACAATAATGAGAGAAAAGTCTAAGACAAAGAATCAAAAACAGACAAAAAGAAAATGAAAACAGAAATAAGACAGAAGAGACTGATGGCAGATGAACATCTGGACACCTTGCGGTTATTATTTTAATATTCTGACAGTCTGTTCATCACTTTAGTTTGAATTTCTGTAATTTTGGTAAAGTTACGTAGAACGCTCAGAACATGCTTTCATTCTCCCTGGAACTTTCTTATGCAATTTTCACTGCAAAATATCTAAAAGCATTAAAATGTAAAGCAGCTCTTTTTGTTTGTTTTTTGAAAAGGCTGCAGTGAAATCAGGCGTCGCCTGCAACGATCTGCAGAACAACTGAAGTCCTGCAGGGACTGAAGGAAGAAATATTAAATCAATATAAAGATGAATATAAATGAATATAAAGAGAGCAGCTTTACGTGTCGGGGACGACGATACAGCCTGGACTTTCAGGATTTAATGTTTTAAAATGAAAAATCTCATCAGAATATATTAAATAGATGCAGTATTTGTGCACCTGACAGCCTGATTCACCTCAGTGTTTTCTTGTCAAACTGTCCTCAGATGCAACATGTTTTACTGAAGAAACCAACAGAAAACGTCAGAATTAGAGCTGCAAATATTTCTGATGATCAATTGATTGGTTTGAGTCGTTTTTTTAAGGCAAAAAAAGTCCAACTTCTCTGATTTCAGCTGGTTTCTTTACTCCTCTCTGACACCAAACTGAATATTTTTGAGGATGTCATCTTGGACTCTGATCAACATTTTATGATATTTTATATATGAAATAAAACAATCAATGAGTGGAGAAAATGATCGATAGATTAATCCATGAAGAAAATAATTGTTACAGAGCAAAAAAAAAGAAAACTAGTTTTGATTGTGACAGGATTATAAAATAATCAACAATTAAAATAATCTTGCAGCCCTGATTATAATTCCTTATTAGTAGAACCTTGTCAGCTGGAACCAACCAGGTTCTGCCAATAATATCACAACACTCACCTGTCAGTCAGTCTAAACAGCATGCTACATCTGGCTATGCCACGCCCACTTTTCAACATTACGCCCCACCTCCTCCCGTCCCGATCAAACTTCTGATTCAAAAGTTCTCTCTGAATATTGATTCTGTCGGTTCGTGTGGAAAGTTTGTTCAAACAAAACGAGGCATTTGAAGACGTCACGTCAGAAACTAATCGAGCCTTTATTTTGTAAACAGGAAGTTAATCAATAGTGAAAATGATCGTTCGCTCTGACAACACGACCGGCAGAAAAGATCTGAAGGAAATTGTTTTGACAGATATTGTGATAATAATATGAGAATAGTAATTCTTGCATTTCATTTTCATTTTAACAGAGTGACGATGTTCCCTCTTGTCTGGAGAACGTGACTGGCGTCTCCATAGCAACCAAAGCACTTCATTCTTTTGTTGTGTTTGTTAAAAAGCTACAGCTTTTTTTTGTTATAATTCCTAAAAAATGAAGGCAGCTTGTTGCAGGGAGAACAAAACTGTTCTGACTAACCTTAGATCAAAAATCTAAAAATATTTCTGTAAAATTTGTGCACCGGCAGGACGTTCCACAGACAAGCAGCTCGAACTCGGCGAAAACAAAATCATCAAATAAAAGCGACAGCAACAAATATATAGAAATAAATATTCCACAAAGAAGCAAAAGCTCAAACTCAAACAGCTTTTTCTCCCTTTTTTTCTCCCTGGACTTTGGTCCAGAACCGATGAAACAGGTCAAACTGTCATTTTGACTGAGACGGTGAGCAGAAACGACATCTTTAGATGTTTAAAATACAGTTTGAACGACGCTTTAAAACGATGTCAGATGAGATTTAAACCCTGAGTCGGATGAAACGTGTCGACTCGTCTTTATTCTCTCCTCCGCGAGCAGAAACATCTTCATCAGAATCAGTTTGTAGAAAGAAAATGAATCAAAACGCATCGATGAGCAGGTGGATGATGATGATGAAGATGACGATGATGATGATGAAGATGCCTCCACTGACAGACGGGACAACGGACGATCAGTTTATCAGACTGCGCTAAAGACTCGCTGCAGGATGAACATATAAATATTCTACATGTGGATGTAAACAAAGAACAGAGTGTTTGTGTCGTCGTCATGGTGACGGAGGTGTGAACAGTGACGTGGTCGGTGTGTAGACAGACAGACAGACAGACAGGTTCAGAGGGTGAGACGGTCCGTTCATAAAATCATGTGTCTGTAAAAAAAAAAAAAAAAAATTAGTTTTTATTTTTTATACAAGTTTTCAACTATTTCTTTCATTTTTGTAGAATCTTTTTTGACTTTTTTTTAAAGGTATGAAATTGATTTTTGTGATTTTTTTTAAATTCAAAGTTCATTTTTTAAATTTTCTTACTGCAATAAAAGCTTTCTTGTCAGACTTGTTTTTCGGTTAGATGGAGCGAACGCGTCGGCCTGCTTCTGTTTTGGTTTTCTACTCTTTTCTGTTCCTGTGGATTAAAATAACGATGAAACATTTGATCTTGTAACGTGCCTTGGAGCTCAGTCAGTTGTAATAAATTCCATTGATATGAACCTTTTCACTCACATCACACGACTTTTCTCTCTTTCTGACTTACTGAGCTTTATTTTGAAATTTTAGCTGGGAGGTGATCGCTGTGTTTCCTGTGATTTCATTGGCTGCAGCAGCGGCAGGTGTGTTGATATTTTACAGCTCATTTAGTCTCATTATTTAAATTAATTATTAGTTATTTCTGACTGTCAGAGAACAAACATAATATTCTGATATCATGGAGACCCACTGACATAAAACACACTGCTTTTCAAAATAAAATACACAATTTCTCAAAATAAAATACGCTGCTTTTCAAAATTAGATAGTACTTTTCAAAATAAAATACAGTACATTTTAGTTGTTTGGGCCATAAAATGAATCAATAATAAATCATTTGTGACAACATGTACGACCGAGTGCTCTACTTGTTTTCACAAACTAGTGATCAGTCTAGCTATAATTTTCCCAATAATTGATTAGTTGTTTGGTCCATAAAATATCAGAAAATGTTTCTCAGAGTCCAAGATGACGTCCTCAAATATTAAACACCGTCAAACCTTGTCTGATGGGAACGTCTCTGCAGCTCAGCTGGTAGAGAGTCAACTGAGGAGAGTCGGTTCGATTCCTGTTTGCAGTGTGTCATCCTCTCTCTCTCTCTCTCTCTCTCTCTCTCTCTCTCTCTCTCCCCCCCTCTCTGTCTGTCTGTCTGTCTCTCTCTCTCTCTCTCTCTCTCTCTGTCTCCTTCTCTCTGTCTGTCTCTATGTCTGTCTCTCTCCCCCCCGCCTCTCTGTCTGTCTGTCTGTCTCTCTCTCTCTCTCTCCCTCTCTCTCTTGCTCTCTCTCTCTCTGTCTCCCCCCCTCTCTCTGTCTGTCTGTCTGTCTCCCTCTCTCTCTCTCTCTCTCTCTCTCTCTCTCTCTCTCTCTCTCTTTGTCTCTCTCGTTCCTGTCCACTTCATGTCTCTCATCTTCTCTCTTGCCGTCTTGGTCTCTCCTGCAGTCATTGTCGTGGTCGGCGCTGCTGTAAATCACCTTTGTGCGGTATTCTGACTCGGAGGCTGTGCTCGGGCCGTATTTTACATGTTGCCCCTTTAAAGTTTGTCAGTCTCGACTGTCTGAACATCGGCTCACATCAAATTTTAGCTCATCACTCATTAACCCTCAGACTCTGTCACTGCTCTAAATGAGGCCTTCGATTATCTAAGAAAGTATCTTTTGCTTTTCTTGTAACTGAATTTACACTGGTACTTTTATAAAGACCAGATATGTGCCAGTACAGGATAGGTTTTATTTTTTTTAGCTCAGGGGCTGCAGATCTGGTCTAAATGCAACAGAAATTTCTCTTCATGTGTAAATTCAGTCATGTCCACTGAATGTAAAGGAAAAGATGCACAGCTGATTACAACCTGGCTGAAATGTTTTTGTTTCTTTTAAACAAATGCAACTAACAGTTCTTGACGCCGTTGAAAGATTGTTGACAGATGCTGACGTCCTCCCCCCAGTATATTTTATTTTATTCTATACATGTATACCCCCTATTATTGTTGGTTTGATTGAATCCTTCATGTAACCGTATAATTTCATCATGTGATTGTACATAGCTAGAGCACAGACATATATCTCTGTATAGAGTGAAAAGTAATGTAATAAAAAGAAAATCACCTTTCTAATGGCGTGTTGAACTCAGTTTTTACATGTTCTGTTTGAAATTAAAATATGGTGCATCCTGT
>CM034605.1:238199-259493 GCA_020091685.1 Lutjanus erythropterus | reverse complement strand
CACACACTCACACACACACACACACACACACACACACACACACACACACACACTCACACACACACACACACACACACACACACACACACACACACACACTCACACACACACACACACACACACACACACACACACACTGAAATAACATCTGTGTCTGTGATGAATCTGCAGCTGAACTTTTGTCTCTGTCTCCCTCCAGATGAACTTGCCAGCTGTTTAGAGTGTGACGGTCTGGTTGGAGGACTCTGTGATGACTCGTCCTCCTCTGGTACCGTCCGTCGCTCCCTCTCGGCTCCTCACGCGCCCCCCCCAGACCCCTCCGACTCCCAGTCCAAGTACCACTGTGACCTGGTGGCCCGAAACGGCAGCGATGTGTACCGCTACCCGAGCCCGCTGCACGCCGTGGCCGTGCAGAGCCCCGTCTTCCTGCAGATGTTGGGTCACGGAGGTCCCAGCAGAGACGAGGCCAGCGTTGACCCCTCTGTTCCAGCTTCTCTGGTACCTCAGAGCTCCTCGTGGTCGGCCCCGTCCTCCTCCTCTTCCTCCTCTCAGATTCCCTCTCACAAGCACCTTGACAGCTACATCTTCGGTCTGCTGCAGCGGAGGGCGCTTCCCGTCAGGACCAGCCGGCCCAGGACCAGCATCAGCACGGACCCGTCAAAGAGCATCATGAGACAGGCCAGTCTCTGTGGGAGGCAGACGTCCTCTGGTCCTCCGAGGGCGTCTGAAGTCAGAGCCTGCTGGCCAGCTTCAGGAGCAGAGGCGTCCTCCTCTCCTCAGAGGCAGTGGTCTGTGGACAGTAGATCTGAGGAGCAGGAGACCCAAAGTGCCCTCCCTTACGGCACTATTGACTTGGTGCAACAGACCGGCTGTCCTCTGACTAATGGCATCCACAATGTCTCCAACAAGGACGTGAACACGAGCACTAACAGTCTGCTGAAGAAGAAGAGCAAACATCTTCTTCCTCCCTCAGTGTCCACAGCTACTCTGCCCAAAAATTTCAGGGAGCTGGACAGTCTCAAAGCAAACTCCTCCCCAAAAGAGACCAGGCCACCATGTTGTCCTCCTGACCAGGAGCTGCTCCTCAGATCACCTGCAGTAATCAAAACCCAGTCAGCTGCTGCCAGGAGCAGCCCGAAGACTGTCCAGACTGAAACGGTCGATCGATCAGTGCAGGAGAAAACCAGTCTGGGTTCCTCCTCCCAGAATCAGGATGAATCTGCAGGAGGAGGAGGAGGAGGAGGAGGAGGAGGAGGAGGAGGAAGAAGGAGTCATATGGTTAACACCAAGTACGTCCCCACCCAGTGGCAGAATGTTAAAATCCGCAAGGGTAATAGCAAGAGCGTCAAGGCGGTCAAGGTGAAAACGAATCGGGTGTCTGAACACAGTGAGCCACCGACAGAAAGACGAGGCGATAAGTCCCACCACAGGTCGGGTTCTAAGAAGTCCTGGCTGCTGGACGATGGAGGTTCTGTCCCCATTAAAGTCTCCAGGAGATCAGCCAGAGGGACGTCCTCCTCCAGGATCAAACGCCTCCCTGCGTCCATCCCAGAAGGCCGAGTTCTGGACAAACACGTCACATCGACACTGAGCAGTGTGCACTCAGGTGCATCCAGGCACCATCACCATGGAAACCACGACCACAGCAGTGGTAACCACCACCACCAACATCATCGTCATCATCATCACCATGGACGCGAGCAGGTCGTGGTTGTTGCCAAACCAAAGTACAAACGGAATGATTACCGGCGGCTGCGTGCAATCATGGAGGTGCCGTACGATGAGGCATTCAGGCGCGCTCAGCGGCGGCAGAGAAAGGAGCTGCTGAGTCACTCTGCAGCCAGTCGGTACCTCTCCTCTGACGGTCAGCTGAGCAGCCCGTACACCTATGTGCCAGGAAGTGACTCGGAGTATTCAGCCGAGTGCGCGTCTCTGTTTCACTCGACCATCGTGGACACCAGCGAGGACGAACGGTCCAACTACACCACCAACTGCTTCGGAGACAGCGAGTCCAGTGAGGAGGAGTACGTGGAGGAGAGCACCACCACCAGTGACACTGAAGAGAGTGGAGGAGGCGGGGCCGGTGGAACGGGCAGGGGGTGGAGCCAGTTTGGGGCAGCTGGGTCCAGGGTGACGGGGCAGGAGATGACTCCAGTTCAGGCGAAGGCCTTCGTCAAGATCAAGGCCTCCCACAACCTGAAGAGGAAGATCCTTCGGTTCAAGTCAGGTTCTCTCAAACTCATGACCACCGTGTGAGTCCAGACTACAGTCTTACCTGTGGGGTGCCTTACCCACGCACTTCAGGTGTACCCAAACCCAACTGTGAACCAACAGCAGGACAGGTGCTGTACGGGACACTTCTGAAGTGGACTAAACACTTTTCTACCTTTAAACTTCCCCCTGAGCCTCTTAAGACCATCCATCTTTATAAAAGCATGAGTGACATTTTCTAGAAAACAAAAATTTACTATCTCCTTTATATTCTGTCTTGGTCATTTAGTCAAACACATCTTCCATGTTCAGCAGCTGAGTCGATCAGGACGGCCCTTATTTGTTCTGATCTTCTGTTTTTGCTCCCATGTTTCATGAGTTGAAGTCAAAGACCTCAGTCTTGTTCTGTGCACACACAAGGTTTATTTCTCACACAAATGTGTGCATATCTGTTAGTGAGTACTTCTCCTTTGCCGTTGGCTTAGCCTGATAGTCTAACCCTAACCAGTCACTCCGCATGCCTAAACCTGACCAACCCAACCGATGCAGACAGAGAGTACCAATCAGAGACAGAGTAGGTCAGACTTTTCCCTCCTGAGAATTTTGGAGTTAATAAATGACCTGATATCAGATCGATGCAGAGACTTGTGTACTCGCTGATACCAAATCCAGCATTTTAGACCAAATCAGAGGCGTTTCTGATCCTGGTATTGGTACAACCCGTGTTGTGGTCATCATGACTTCAGGAGCATTAGTGATCTGATTGGTCTGACCATATGTGACCTGCTGAGGTTTATCACCTCTGTCGTCTCCTCTTGTGTCCTTCAGAAGGATGTTCAGGAATCTTGTATCACTTCATTAAGTTCGTACACTTTAACAGATTTTCCTCTTGTCGTATGTCAGTGGTTCTGTCCGTGTGATCAGATTATATCTCTGTGAGTTTCTGGCCCTTAAAAAAAAGCTTCCACCTTTCCTGCATTACAGCAGCATTTGATGCTTTTGTGAAACTACTGTTTATTGATCTAGAGATCAGATTTAGTCAATCAGATTGGCCTCCTTCACTTCCCCCTGTTTCACAGCCCACAAAGTGCCTCGGCTGACAAGAACCCAGCTGTTAGTCAGAGCCGAGATGACGAATCAGCGTCTCAGTCTCCTTCAAACAGTCTGAACAATGTGTGGAACATCCACGTCTACAGTCAGAGGTTCTATCTGCTGTGAGGTTCCACACCTAAAGGCTGCTAACATGTCCACACTGTACAACAGCTAATGTCCCTCCAACAGCTCTGTGTCCCTGACGGACTAGGAAGACGGGACTATCAACCAACCAGACAACTTCCCCAGTTTTAATACCTTTAAAGTTTCAGTTGACATTTGCTCACATCACTCTTAGAATTAATAGCGCTAACCAGAACCAAATAGGTTTTATAGAGTGTTACAGTTATGTGTTATACCTAGAACCATCAGTTTAAGGTTCCATCCAGAACCCCATAGGCCTTTTTCCACCCAATTAGCTCTTGAACCAGTTCTGTTCAAGTCTCTTGGATACTTGTTGCTATCTAGTGAACTAGCCCAGGTCTCCACCGGTTTTGAATGGAACAGTTGTAGTCAAAGGTGTCATCCATGGAGGGCGTTGCACAACGACCTGCAGAAGATGACATGCCCAATTTGGTTCCCAAGGAGAACCTGCCATTTCAGGTTGCGATTGAATTTATTTTTGGTAGAAATGCTCAGAAATAGGTGCTTGGACTGGAACAGAGCCAGTTTCATGTTCGTGGAAAAGACCTGTCAGGACCCTCTCTGGGGGTTCTAACCAGAACCTCTCCACTACCTGTGGGTGCTAACAAGAACCCACCTGGGGCGTGTTCTCCCAAGAACCTTTTTGTACTTCCAGGGTTTCACATAGAATCCACTGAGGGGATCTAAAAATATATCTTATAAGGGTTTTGCCTGTAACCTTCTAAGGGTTCTACAAAAATTTGTGGTCATCCATCATTTTAATGATCTATGTTCCACTTACCATTGTTTACACTGAGAAAACTTCCTTTAACAGCCATGATACAGTTTTTTCCTTTCTAAGAGTGAAACCCTCATGTTTACCAAATGTCAGCTTTTAAAAAAAGGGAGGGGTTCTTGGGTGCGGTCTTGAAACTTTTGGAATATAAAAGGGTTCTTTCAGAGTTCCCTTTGGCAGGGTAGGTTTTTAAACCAATTCCGGTTGGTGTTTGGGAGTATCTGCAGCATGGGTTGGGGAACCTGTGCCTCTGAGGAGGGTCTGTAGGGGGCCCTGGGTCAGAGACCCCGGGCAGGTTAATCCAGCCCAGCTTTGTAGTTTGGAGAACATGAACAGTACAGACGGAGAGAACAGAGCAGATTTAAAGTCTTTCCTGGACGATGTTGGTGGTGTCAGTCTCGCATGTTGAGAGGTGAAATTGTAACCCCGCCCACTTTCTGTCCACCCCACAGCCGTTCCTGGTGGTTGTATGTTGCTGCAGTTGTCTCTTTATTTCACGCACTTAGAGACAAACTGTCAGCAGACAGGATGGACGCACAGATTGACGGACGATGTAACCATGGTAATCTGTTTGTATGTAACCTTGTTTTGTATTTATTATCACCTGAACTTTGCCCTTTGTCGTAGCGCACCAGCGCAGCACGCAGAACGTCTGTACATGCTTCTCTTTTTATCACAGGGTTCTGATTTAAGTTGCTGTTTTTTGATGAAAGCTATTTAAGACTTAATATATTTGCTCGGTACACATTGGACAAATACAGTATCTCACAAAAGTGAGTACACCCCTCACATTTCTGCAAATATTTAATTATATCTTTTCATGGGACAACTCTGAAGAAATGACCCTTTGATACAATGTAAAGTAGTCAGTGTACAGCTTGTATAACAGTGTAAATTTACTGTCCCCTCAAAATAACTCAACACACAGCCATTAATGTCTAAACAGCTGGCAACAAAAGTGAGAACACCCCGAGGTGAAAATGTGCTCAATAGGGTTTAGTTCTGGAGACATGCTCAGCCAGTCCATCACCCTCAGCTTCTTTAGCAAGGCAGTGGTCGTCTTGGAGGTGTGTTTGTGGTCGTTATCATGTTGGAATACGGCCCTGCAGCCCAGTTTCTGAAGGGAGGGGATCATGCTCTGCTTCAGTATGTCACAGTACATGTTGGCATTCATGGTTCCCTCAATGAACTGTAGCTCCCCAGTGCCGGCAGCACTCATGCAGCCCCAGACCATGACACTCCCACCACCATGCTTGACTGTAGGCAAGACACACGTGTCTTTGTGCTCCTTACCTGGTTGCCGCCACACACGCTTGACACCATCTGAACCAAATAAGTTCATCTTGGTCTCATCAGACCACAGGACGTGGTTCCAGTAATCGCCATTAGGTGCCATGTTGAACTTCCAGTGACCAGTATGAGAGAGTGTGAGAGTGATAACACCAAATTTAACACACCTGCTCCCCATTTACACCTGAGACCTTGTAACACTTAACGAGTCACATGACCCTGGGGAGGGAAAATGGCTAATGGGCCCAATGTGGACATTTTCACCTCGGGGTGTTCTCACTTTTGTTGCCAGCAGTTTAGACATTAATGGCTGTGGGTTGAGTTATTTTGAGGGGACAGTAAATTTACACTGTTATACACTGACTACTTTACATTGTATCAAAGTGTCATTTCTTCAGTGTTGTCCCATAAAAAGATATAATTCAATATTTGCAGAAATGTGAGGGGTGTACTCACTTCTGTGAGATACTGTACATGATGGTACGTTTTATATTTCACATTTATACACAAAGTCTGAACACCTCACCACGGTTGCCATAAGAACATATTTATACAGCATTAAGAGTTTTGGCTGAAAACCAGACGTACGTTTGTAGTTCCACTGTTGAACCTCGTTCAGTTGTTCTGTTTTAGATCATTTAAACCAAATACAGTTCGATCAGAAAGTTTTCTGAGCTTCAAACAAACAGGAAGTGTTTGGATTTTACTGTTACTGTCCTTTTTCAGATCTGGTACGATGTGAAATAAAGTCACTGAAAAGCTGCTGAAACATCGATTTTAGGTCACCTGGTTGTCTGAAAAACACCAAACAAATGTCGTCTGGTTTTAGTCGATATAAACAAAATGCCTTTTTCACCTGCTATCACCAAAACAACGTTCACTATCAGGAGTTTATAAATTAACAGTCTCATTTTCTGTTTCTGTGTCAGATGTTTTGGCTGGATACCAGTTTCATCTGTGTGTGCAGGCTATGTTAGCCTAGCTTAGCACAAAGTCTGGAAGCAAAAGGAAACAGCTATCCAGTGTAGATACAAACTGCTAGAACCACTAATATTATGTGTTTACAGCTACATGGTTGATGTTACAGCACCTACAGATAGTATATAGCATAAAGCTACCATAACATAAGCTACCTATGAAGAGCTAATGCTATGGTAGGTGTTTCTAGCTAACCAGTGTCGTACCAGGATATGTTAAGCCTAGCTTAGCACAAAGACTGGGGGTAAGAGAATACTGCTAACCAATGTAGTAACCATCTGCTAGTTTATGGCTACGTGGTTGATGTTTTGGTAGCTACAAATAGTTAGCATATGGCATAAAGCTACCATAAGATCAGTTACCGATGAACAGCTAATATTATGGTAGCAATTTAGCTAACTGGTGTCATACAGGATGTTTTTAGTCTAGTTTAGCACAAAGACGGGAAGCGAGAGGATAGTGCTAGCCAGTGTAGCTACAACTTGCAAGGGAACAACTTGTTTTAGGTGTTTTGTTGTGTGGCGTGGGTGTAGAAATAAAAATGTAAAAATGAGACGTTGTGGTTTTAGCAGCAGTTAGCGTTGGAGCTATCTGTTAAACTATGTATTTAAGTTTCCACTCCCACTGGTTGTTTTTACTTGAGCAAGTCACTGTGCCTTACGAAAACAGGCTCAGAAAGTCTGTCCACCACATCTTAATATTTTCCTTATTAACGGGTGCGCTAGCATTACCGTTAGCTTGCTAGCTACTCGCCCTTATTGCTGATAATGACATGTCTGATCAGTTTTATTTAATCAGATTACAGCACTTGGTTTCTGTGGATGGAGCTAAGCTAACAGTTTACACCCACGTGTAGTGTTTGTGCTAAGCTAGGCTAAACATGACCAGATAAAACCGACGTCCAGCTTCTCATCTGATTCTCAGGAGGAGTTTTATATTTAGATTGTTCTTTTTATCCAGAACGGCGGGCTGTGAACGCCTCATGTTCAGAGCTGAAGACTTCTCCAGAACTGAGACAAAACTGTATCTCAACTGACAAGACTGTCACAGGATCATTTTTAATAATAATTTTAATTTAATTTCTTTTCTTTTTTTTTACTAGGACAGGATTTGTCCCAGTTCTCAGGAATGTCTGATGTATATTTCAAACTTTTTAATCCAGAAGTAATCCTGACGACTCCTCCTGAGGTTCCTGCTTCACTCTGATTGGACGGTACTGATGTTTATTTGTAAATGATCACATATGCAAACTGTAAATGACTGTTACTGATGTGTGTGTGTGTGTGTGTACATATATATAATGTTTGTGTACTGGTGCTTAACATTTCTATGCTTTATTAAACGTTGACTCTAACTTAACGTTCTGGTTCCTGTGTTCCGTCTGGTTCCACTGCCTGCAGCCGGGAGGCTTTTTTTTTTTTGTCCCAGTTGGCGTCCAGTAATAATAATGCTGACCCGTCTCCCTGCTGCTCAGCCCGATCACAAGATATTTACACTGTGTTTGTGTGTTAAGCTGCTTCACACACTCCTGACTGTGACCTCTGCAGGAAATCTTTTCATCTGCATATTTCTCACACTGCGGTCTGATCGCACAGATCATTATTTATCCTCCTCCTCCTCCCCCTTTTCTTCCTCTGCAGCAGCAGAGACCAGAGAGGCTGCAGCTGTGTGAGGCCACATGGCAGCATGCTAACATGCTAACATGCTTTTGATTATAGCGTTTAATTAAGGTCACCATGTTTATTTAATCTGTTATTTAAAGCTGCAGTAGGGAGAAAGCCTAAATACAGTTGATTGTTGAGTCTCATCTGAGTTGGGTTTAATTTTCTCCATCCTCTGTCCCTCCTACCAGACAAGCAGCATGGCTTTCACACGCAACAGTTTACTGTGGAAATCGTGAGTGAGCACAGACCAACAGACATTAACTGTGTAATAAAGCAGATCCCTGAGAGTACGAACAGCGACAGAGGAGAGGAACTACATTTCAAAACACAGAGATTCAGTTAGAAGCTACAGAAGAACTGAAAGCTGAACATAAAGAAAACGTCTTTCTCTGTGCTCTCCTCACACACAGGAGCTCAGTATGACAACACATATGTACAGGCGCCTCGTCACGGTTTGGCTGCGGTGGGTGAGACGTCATCGCAGCCTGCATGGAGGTGAGTTGGGCTCGCCTTGGCCCTGCTCCAGAGTCTGTCCGTCTCGTGTGTGTCTCAGTGCGATATAAGCAGTAATGGAAATGCAAATCAGCACAACACAGTTTGACTCAGTGTGGCCAAAAATACCACTGTCAAAGCCCCATGTGTATATGTCTCAGTACTCACCAGAACAATTCTTTCCTTTACATCCCTCCTCTCTTTACTCTCAGGACGAGACTTTCAAATACATTTATCCTCCAGTGAGCAGTCAACATGGACGGACAGACTAATTATCTTACTGTAAACTCATCTCCTCCATGGTCACTGCACAGCTTTACAAGCAAACTGAAGAGAACTCCACTTTTTTTATCCCAAAAGGTTAAAAAAAAACAAACACTAAGCTCTTGTTGGCCAGTCCACAATTCCTTCATGGATCACTGCGACAGAGGGTTGAGAGGCAGGAGTGAAAATAAATCTACTTTTTAACATACAATCTAAGCTAAAGGAGTCAGCATCAGACAGATGGTGTTTTTTCCTCCAGAAGCTCCAGTCTGCCACCGACCCTCTCCTGCAGAGCACCTCCGCTGTCTGTTGAGTCTCCGCTCCACCAGGTCGTCTCGGCCCTCGGCAAAGACCTGCAGTAGATGTGGAGGAATTCAACTGAAGGTGAAGTCAAAACTAATAGAGTGAGTTGACAAACTCTTGGCCCTGAGGATGTTGCACATTAGCTGGACTCTTTTTTTAAGATTCTCTGTGTGATAATTCAGTTTTATAGCAACTTTAACTGCAGGAGTTTCTGACATTGATTCAGGGCCTCACTGAAGGAACGTGCTAGTAGAATAGCTGATAGGAACACTGGCTGTCTGACTTTTGTATAAAAAGACACAACAGGACATTTAAAATTATGGAGAAGAGACAAAAAACACCTCCTGTTGAAAATGTTTGGATAAAAACAGAATAATCCAGAAGGATCCTGTGAACAGGAACCATGTTTCACTCGTCTGTACGGAGGTCGTTTTGGTTCTAAAACGCTTGTTTTTTAATGATGTTATCTTCTTGTGGATGAGACCCAGAATCACAACATGTTCTCACAATGAGCATAAAGCCACTGACAACAAGGTGATCTATGTGTTCTCTGCAGGAACCGCTAAGTCTGAGTGTGTGTGTTCTCTCCGGGGATCCACCACCATGCAGTCTGCACACACCAACACACACCAACATTCTGCTGCAGCAGCGTCCACAGACTGTGACGGACAATCAGAGACACACCAGGGACGACTGACCCACTGCTGCTCGTCATGTTACACTAACAGGAACAAAACTACGTTTTTGTAGTCCAACTCTGCAGTTAGCATTGCTCTATTTCCCAAACGGATTTTAAATTATTGACTGTCAGTTCATTATCATGAAGTCAACTGAACAACATCTCATTTAAAGGAACATTTACAGGTCAGAACAGCCGCTAACGTTAGCTACAGAGAACAACGGCTAATGCTGGCCTATAGCTAACTACACCACAGTCACATGACTTTAGCATCGCCACCACCAGGTGTTCAGCATGATAACGTTTAACGTTCCTGTCGGGGTTGTTAGCACCCATCTTTTTTAAGCATAAAATGTTTTTACTCGTGGATTTTAGGTTGAAGAACAAAAAAAATCTGTTCAGCTGCTGTTAAACACGGACGTTATTTCAACAAACACGCTGAACCACAGCTGATCACATGATCTCATTAACGAGTTTTTTCGACTCGTTGCTACAACATGTTTAGTTGCAGGATCAATGACCCCTGACTGTGTGAGCAGCTGCAGGTCGCTGGATACTGTAGCTCACACAGAGCTGCTGCTAACGTTAGCATTAGCAAGACTGATAAAAATAACAGGAAGGAGCTGTGCTGCATTCAGGGTTCAACTAGATATTTACTCTGTGTGTGTGTGTGTGTGTGTGTGTGTGTGTGTGTGTGTGTGTGTTTTTCAGGGTCACCAGTCATTGTCTCTCCGCTCATTAACATAATGAGAGTCGACAGCTGACAGATCTGCTGATAAGAAACACACACACACACACACACACACACACACACACAATGAAAACAGAACTGCAGCAGTAGACGTGACGGTGTGTTCACTGACCTTCAGTAGTTTTGATTCCACGTTTCATCAGTTTGAATTTTTTCTTTTTAATGGTTTATTTAATGTCAAAGTTGAGGGTTCAAGTATCACACAGCTGCTCTATATTTAACATTTTCCAACAATAAAATTAAGAAAATAGAAAAAAAGAAAGAAAAGACCAAACAACAATAAAGAGAAGACAAACAAAGGAAAAGAAATGTACCGTGCACTTTGTCTTCCCCTACAATAACAACATGAAAAGACAAACAACCCCCAAAAAACCCTGCATTTAATGATTCTTTGCACTCAGAGTGGTGTTAACCTTTGAAAAAGATCATTTGACGTGAACAGAAGTGTCACGTTCGTGTCTTGAAGTTGATCAAATCATGACACACGACACGGATACGAACATGTGATCTGTTCACACGTGAACCGAGACATGTGACATGTGACCCGATGCAGCGTGTGACCAGTGTGACACTGAGCGCGTGTATCACAGCTGCTTCTCCAGGTCGGTGTCGGTTCTAGTGAGAACGTCATGATTTGACGTCTCCGCAAAACAATGTCACACATTCAAACATACAACTATAATATTTATTATTTATTATTATTATTATTATTTATTTAAAGAATAATGAAATGTACAAAGTAAAACACAACAACTTTAACTGTTGGTTTAAACTCACAGACGAGTCGGAAACGTCTGCAGACGAATATAAAGATGATATGTTTGGTAAATTTACAACAATGTTGACTCAGACCGAGTATAAGTACTTACATTTGGGTACTTGCTGATACCGAGTACCGATACGAGTACTTGATAATACCATTAAAGTTCTTACAGTAACTTTTTAAACATGTTTTATTTTCATTAGATGGTCACTTTCTAAATGTAACATTTCCTGCTACAAAGACAGTGAGTCCCTCGCTGATGATGTTTACTTGTATCGAGCGGCTACTTTTCGTGATGTGGTATCGGGTTTGGGGTATTGAAGTAGTTTTATGAGTACGAGTACAAGTATGAGTATGTGAGGACAGTATCAGACCAATACCCGATGCTGGTATCAGTATCGTTGCATCCCTAGTCTCCACACTATCCACCATACAAGTTAGCTAACACTGTGGTTAGCTACTGTTAGCTAACACTATTGTTAGCTGCTGTCTGTGAACACTACAGTTAGCTACCGTTAAAAAACTACTGTTAGCTAACCGTACCATTAGCTACTTTTAGCTAAAAGTTTAGTTTGTTACTAAATTAGCTACATTAGCTAGCTAGTAAGTTAGCTACCATTAGCAAGTAATGCTGTGTTCAAATGGAATGGAACACTGTGAGCTAACAGAAAAATTTCAGTTCACGATTTTGTCAATGGTTAACACGGCCCCATTTGAACACACATTAAATTAGCTACCATTAGTTAGTCAGTCAGTTAGCTACTGCTTGCTAGTTAATCAGTTAGCTACTGTTAGCAAGTAAGTAATGCTATTTTCAAACAGAACTTCATTGGCTGCTGATAGCTAGTTGGTCAGTTAGCTCCTGTGTAAAGGGTAAGAAAGTTCATCAGTTGTTCTAAGTTTAGTTTATTTCTGACGTTGTGAAGTTTGGATGTTGGATGTTTATCTTTAGTTTGGAACACGGACACAGGAACTGATCATCTGTTCCTAAATGAGGTTCTAACACTGATCACCATGGTTACCAAACAGTTAAGATAAAAGTAAGGACCTGACAGGACGTTTCTGTAAAACAGAACGAGATCTCATCACTGTCTAACAGCTGTGGAAATATTTCAGTCGAGACAGATGGACAGACAGACTGAAGACGTCAAGAAGAAGGAAAAGTGTCTGAGTCTGGTTTAAATGATGCCAGTCGTCATGGTGACTGATAACAAAACATTTCTAAGGATGAGTTCAGGTGAAAATGGTCAAATGTCTTCGGGGCCGAGCTGCTGGTTGTTACCGGCCTGAGCATTCCCTTTTAAGAAGGTGGCCTTATGGGTAGTGTGTTTTTGTTAGTAGCCAGCGCACGGCTGTGTTGTTGTTGTTGTGTGCACGCTTGCAGAGAAGCATGCATGTCTGTAGAAGTGACAACAGTTATAGCATCTGTGAGTTGCAAGCTGAGGTACCAGCTGTTCCACAGGTCAGTTAGGAACATGGTGGAGTCAGAAAACCGTCAGATGACATCATCATTCATGAGGAAACTGAAGAAACCATCTTGATTATTCTCAATGATCAGATTTAACTTTAATGACATCATTAGAAGAGGAGTGAAACAGTTTATTCAGATAGAGCGCTCTGTTTTCCTGAGGAACCTGAACGCAGCAGCTCTGATTTGAAATATATATACATATATGTATATATTTTTTTTTTCCTTCAGTTTTTCCATCTGAGCTGCAGGTTTGGCTGCAAGACGACGACAGACTGACTCTGCAGGGACACACACACTCTCACATACACACACTGAAACACACACATGCACACAAACACAGAAACACACACACACACATGCTGGATGAGGCTGTCAGCTCAGAGGGAACAGAGAAATAAATCACTGCAGAGTTACACACAGGAAATCCTTGAAAGTGCCCTTAAACACACACACGCACACACACACACACGCAAGCACGCACGCACGCACACACACACACACGCACACACACATGCACACACACACACACACACCACACTGCAGCCATTTGCTCGCCTCCTTCAACACCTTCATATTCAGTAAATCCTGCTGCCCTTCACACTCAGCTGCAGTTGTGTGTGTGTGTGTGTGTGTGTGCGTGTGCGTGTGTGTGTGTGCGTGCGCGCGTGTGTGTGTGTGTGTGTGTGTGCGTGTGCGTGTGCGTGTGTGTGTGTGCGTGCGTGCGTGCGTGCGTGCGTGTGTGTGTGTGTGTGACTGTGTTGTTCTCAGCAGAGCAGTGATGGTTTAAACTTGTTCATTTGTCTGCAGACAAACTGACTTTCTGTGCAGAAACACATCAACACTGCAGAGGTTAGCTGTAGCTAACATTAGCATTCGTAACAGTAGTGGTTAGCCTGTCGAGCTAACGTTAGCGGTTTGTCAGTGTAGCTAATGTTATGAGTTGGTCTGTGTAGCGTTAGCGGTTGTTCTGCACTGGCTCACACATTTAAAAACGTGACATTTAAAAACTGGTCGTGAGAACATTTGATTTAATCAGCGAGTGTTTTGTGACATCACTGTGATAAAGTAAAGGACCAGTTTGTAGATTTAGTGACGTCCAGCAGTTAAAAAGCAGATTACAGCCACCTCTCCTTCCAGGTGAGCAGGAGAACCTGCAGTGGCCACAGAACTCTTTCACCAGAGTCAGTGTTTGGTTTGTCTGCTCCGGGCTCCTGTAGAACATGGCGGTTCAACATGGCGTCATCCATGATGAGAAGCTCCTCCCTCTGTAGATGTAAAGGTAATTATACACTGATGAAAACATACAGATGAATATTATTTTACATTTCTCTGTTTTTCTCCTTGTCCTCTGTTTGTCCCTCCCCCTGTCTGTCTCTGTGTCTCTGTGTCTCTGTTCTGTGGGCGTGGCGACTCCCTCCCTCTCCTGGGTTCCTGATCACATTCATTCATCTCACCTGTTCTCTGTTGCTCACCTGAGATCCATCCAGTCATCAACCCTGCAGTATAAAACACGGGCTCTCGTCATCAGTCCTCGCCAACTTTTACTTTAAGTACTTTAATAATGTTGAAACACTTTTATTTTGATAAGATTTGAATGCAGGAACTTTATCTGTAGTGGAGTATTTTTACTGCTGGTCTTCCAGCAGACTAAGGAAAATAAAAACAGGATTTATTTTCAGACGTACGTCAGTAAACTTCCTCCATGAAGCTTTTAACCTTTGACCTGTGACCTCCTGTTGCTGTTCAAACTCACACAACTTTATTTAGACTGAGACGAGACGCAGACGCAGCAGCAGGTCGATACGCTGCAGGCAGGAGGAGAAAATAACCAGCAGACAGACGGAGCTATTCTCAGCCAATCAATGAACTCTGAACACAGTTTACACCTGACAGCAGGAGGAGGCGGAGAAGAAGACAGGAAGCTGAGGTTTCCTGCACATAAAGTGGACTTTGAAATGTCCTGACGGACAGACAGATGGACAGCAGCTTAACAACGTCTGTATCCTTCCACCACATCTGGATCCCAAATTTCACATCAAATAGATCTATTTTTTTTTTTTTTATAGTTTTGGTCTTTTTGTTGTTGTTTTTTGTCTTACAGTTGTAAAAAAATTCATTGGTAACTGCTAACATTAGCTACACAGAGCAACTGCTAACATTAGCTACACAGAGCAACTGCTAACATTAGCTACAAAGAGCAACTGCTAACTTTAGCTACACAGAGCAACTGCTAACATTAGCTACAAAGAGCAACTGCTAACATTAGTTACACAGAGCAACCGCTAACATTAGCTACAAAGAGCAACTGCTAACATTAGCTACAAAGAGCAACCACTAATATTAGCTACACAGAGCAACCGCTAATATTAGCTACAAAGAGCAACTGCTAACATTAGTTACACAGAGCAACCGCTAATATTAGCTACAAAGAGCAACTGCTAACATTAGCTACAAAGAGCAACCACTAATATTAGCTACACAGAGCAACCGCTAATATTAGCTACAAAAAGCAACTGCTAACTTTAGCTACACAGACCAACTGCTAACATTTGCTACATTGAGCAACTGCTAACATTAGCTACACAGAGCAACCGCTAACATTAGCTACACAGAGCAACCGCTAATATTAGCTAGACAGAACAAACGCTAACATTAGCTACAAAAAGCAACTGCTAACTTTAGCTACACAGACCAACTGCTAACATTTGCTACATTGAGCAACTGCTAACATTAGCTACACAGAGCAACCGCTAACATTAGCTACACAGAGCAACCGCTAATATTAGCTAGACAGAACAAACGCTAACATTAGCTACAAAAAGCAACTGCTAACTTTAGCTACACAGACCAACTGCTAACATTTGCTACATTGAGCAACTGCTAACATTAGCTACACAGAGCAACCGCTAACATTAGCTACACAGAGCAACCGCTAATATTAGCTAGACAGAACAAACGCTAACATTAGCTACAAAAAGCAACTGCTAACTTTAGCTACACAGACCAACTGCTAACATTTGCTACATTGAGCAACTGCTAACATTAGCTACACAGAGCAACCGCTAACATTAGCTACACAGAGCAACCGCTAATATTAGCTAGACAGAACAAACGCTAACATTAGCTACAAAAAGCAACTGCTAACTTTAGCTACACAGACCAACTGCTAACATTTGCTACATTGAGCAACTGCTAACATTAGCTACACAGAGCAACCGCTAACATTAGCTACAAAGAGCAACTGCTAACATTAGCTACACAGAACAAACGCTAACTTTGATCAGAGTCCAAGATGACGTCCTCAAATGTCTCGTTTTGTCCACAACTCAAAGATATTCAGTTTCCTGTCAGAGAGGAAAGAAACCAGGAAATATCAGTGGTGGAAAGAGTACTGAAAATCTGTACTCAAGTACAAGTACTATTATTACATTGCTAAAATATTACTCAATTACAAGTAAAAGTACTATTGTTAGAAAAATACTTAAGTAAAAGTACAAAGTATTTGTCAGGTTTTTTTTTTCTCATTTCAAGTTTTTATTTCCTGATTCATCAAAAGTCTCCAGCAGACAAAACAAACTAGATGAGGTGCAGTTACTGCCATGATTATTGATTAAATATCCATGAATACATTTTTAATTGGTTAAATTCTTAATGAAAAATCAATTAAAGATCAGTTATTTAATAGACTTTGTTTTGTTTTGTTTTGTTTTTTGTCCACATGTCCTGGTTTTCAGTCACTTTACTGTCCACTAAAATACAGATAAAAGGTCTGGATATGAATTCAAATTGTACTCAGTACTCAACTATGAAGTAACTAAGTAGATTACATGGCATCATGAATACTTAAGTACAAGTAAAAGTGCAGACTTAAAAATCTACTCATAAAAGTACAAGTACCCCCCCAAAGAACTACTTAATTACAGTAATTTGAGTATTTGGAAAATCTGGAAAATATTCACATTTAAGAAACTGAAATCAGAGAATTTAGACTTTTTAAAATTACAATTTGACTCAAAACAATTCACTTGATTATTGTTCTCTCCAATTAATTAATTGATTTGATAATTGATTAATAATGGTTGCAGTTCTGTAATAAAAGTAAACAGATGTGATCAAATATTTTTGAATATTGCAGTTTTATTTGACTTCTGCTGCCGTTTCTGCAGGTCAGTAACACAAACAGTTCTGTTCCGTCCCAGAGGTCCTGCAGTGGAAAACTGTCTCAGTGGACACATGGAGACAAACACACACACACACACACACACACACACCATCGCACACACACACACACACCTGTGTGTGTGTGTGTGTGTGTGTGTGTGTGAGAGAGAGAGAGAGAGAGAGAGAGAGAGAGAGAGAGAGAGCATGAAATCACAAAGTGTCTTTGACTGAAATCAATACAAAAGAACTCACACACACACACACACACAGACACACACACACAGACACACACACACACACACACACACACACACACACAGACACACACACACAGACACACACACACACACACACACACAGACACACACACACACACACACACTCACACACACACACAGACACACACACACACACACAGACACACACACACACACACACACACACACACACACACACACACACACACACTCACAGTCTGCAGGCTACAGCAGCATCATCACGCCCACGCTGCCGCCTACATGAAGCTTCTCTGTAAACACACTTATGTCTGCAGGACACACGAGAGCTCAGAGGCTCCGCCCACATCTTCATCAGAGGAAGAGGAGGAGAGAAGAAGAGACCGAGCTGCTGTGTTCATCATGTGTGTCCTGCAGCTAACAGCTAATACATGTTAAATATCTCTGAGCCTCACCTGTGAGCAGGAACACAGGTGTGTGTAAGCAGTGTTAGCATGCAGCTAACCGTTAGCACGCTGCAGAGCTGCCGGCGCGGCTGTAGTTTTGTTAGGTGTAATGTTCCTTTAATGTGCGTGACACGGCGCTGATTTTCGCTGACCTCACAGGAAGTCTGATCTGCTGACTCATCAGCTGCCTGATGACATCGCCTCACATCGTGCAGCCGCTCAGACGCAAACAATGACCAATCAATCGATAAGTTCATCCGCTGCTTCACAGCTGACCTGCAGGGTCAAAGGTCACCGAGGGGTTAACATCACCACCGTCAACACACTCAGGATTATTGATTAACTTGTGTTTGATTGATTACTGTCAAGACTAAAATGAGCCAAACAGTCAGTTAACATCATTATCAGGAACATAAATAATTATAAATATAATAAATAAATAACATTAAATATAAACTATTTATCATAAATAACATGAAGAAAATAACACAGAGAACATTACAGTGGAGAGTCTTTAACGAAGAACGAGAACATGAGAGAACATCAAGATCGGGGCGCAGCTCTGCGGCGACCAGCAGCTCGTGACGCTCGTTTGTTTGTTAGTTTTTTAAGTGTGTTTTCTCAACGTTTGTGGAGCGTCCCGTCCCGTCCTGTCCCCTCATGTCCTAGAGAGGTTGTTCAGGGATCAGGACGACTGATTACTGCGTGTTATCTGCTGTGTCTGACTGACAGAGAGCTGCCGTCTGTCAGTGACCATGTTCCCCTTAAATATTCATTGTTGTTGTTTATATTCACCCTAAAAATTGCCGACACAATTTCTAATGTTGTAGAGAAACAGAAACCCATCTCTCTCTGATGCTCCGGATTTTATATTAGATGATTTTAATCATCGTGATCTTAAGAAATCCTTGAACAGATTGTATCAGTATGTCACTGGCCAACATGTCATAATAAAATATTAGATCTGTTACGGTTCTATTAAAGGGGAGTCAAAGTCTGAGGTGGAACCTGCTCTTGGTTCCTCTGATCATATTTCTGTGCACCTTCTGCCTGAGTATAAACCTTAAACCACAGGTCAGAGTTTGGACTGAGGACAGGACTCGTCCCCTTCAGGTGTCTTTTGTTGATGATGTTCTTAGTTTTTTTTGATGTAAACTCTTGCTGCACCACAAAGTTCCCTGTGGGGACAATAAAGAAACAAACCTACATTATTATCTAATAATAATAAGGATGTATTTATTTTTCAGTTTCATTCAACTGCAGTGAAGCTTTAAATATCATCTGTGGACACACACACACACACACACACACACACACACACACACACACACACACAGATTTCTCCATCACAGACTCAGACAGACCTGGACCGCTGCTTCCTCCTGTTTCCATGGAAACACAGCAGGGATGACTGACATTCCAGCCAAGATATCTGTGTGTGTGTGTGTGTGTGTGTGTGTGTGTGTGTGTGTGTGAGAGTGTGAGTGAGAGAGAGAGACAGAGAGAGAGAGAGAGAAAGAAAAGTAAAGAGAGAGAAGAAACAAATGAAGACAGACAGACTTAAATGAAAATGGAGTAAAAATAAACAGAAACAACATGAAGATAATTTTCAGCTTTTTTCAATAAAACTTAACGATAAAATGTGCAGAAATAAGGAGTCACATCAAATATAAATATAAAAACAACAAATACAAAACAAGACAAAGACCTAACAAGGTGTAAGAGACATAAAAGACATGACAAGACATTAAGGACATAAAAGATGTAACAAAAAATGACATAATGAAAATACATGAAGACAAAGAAGAGAAGACAACTCGATCAAAAAAGATGTAAAAGTCATAATAAGATGAATAAAAGATGCAACAAGACAAAAAATGTAAAATCTGTAAAAGGAGAAAAACCACGTTAAAGACATGAGGAGACTGTGGTGGAGACAAGGTCCAGTTCAGTTCCAGTAGAAATGTCCTTTACGTTTATACTCTGAGGACATTTCAGAGCCTGAGCTCTTTCACTTTTACTGCAGTAAAGACTGAGAGGACATCTGTGTCCTCTCATAACCTGCAGGACTCCTGGTTAAACTACTGGACTGAGGAGGAGGAGGAGGACGGCGGTCCTGTCCTCTTCAGGTCCTTGGGGACTCGTCTGTCCTCTGATGGATTCAGAAACAATAAAACTGCGCTGGACTGAAATCCTGACCTGGTTTCTGAATCCAGGTCGTCTATTTTGGAGCAGGGAGACGTTTAAGGAGGACGGGGGAAATCAGTCCACCTTAAGATTTATGTTATGGATAACGACCTGGAGACGGGTCGGAGGTCAGCTGATGACCTCTGTGACCTTTGACCCCTCAGAGCAGACTGAGAGCTGGACTGAGCGATAAGCAGACAGGTTCAGACAGGAAGGAGGTTCATTAAAGTGTCTCTGCTGAGGACATCCTGGACACACAGTTTCAGTCAGCAGTCACTTTTTATTGTTTTCCTCCGAACTAACAGAATGAAACATTTAATGCAGTGCTTTTATTTTGTAGGTATTTATTTCCTGTGTTCTGATGATCAGGTTTGATTTTTAATATTGATCTTTTTTCTAAAAAGAGTGAATGATCTTAATGAGAGACAGAAACACTTTAATATCGTCCACTGTGATGGAGTCACATGACTGATCAGCTGTTTCCACTGCAGGAGAAGAAGAGGAAGAGGAAGAGGAAGAGGAAGATGTGTCGACTGTCCCTTGAAAGAATAATCACAACAGGTCCAAGTCCCTGTCTCTGTTTGTTTCCAGATGTGTCAGGTGACTCATTTTGTTTCTTCTTCTTCTACTGTGTTTTCAAATGTAGCTGATTCTGACAACTTCTGATGAAACTTTGTTCACTTTTAAACCTGTGAACACACCGACCTGACCGTCTGTTTTATAACCACTCATACACAAAATATACATAGAAATCAATAACAATAATAATAATAATAATAATAATAATAATAATAATAATAATAATAAACTGTTGTCTTTATTGTTCGTCTTCTCCCTCCAACACACAGCGTCAGTTAAAGGTTGTGTTTTCTCGTGTCCCCTCCTCAACTTCTGATTGATTAATGACACAATTAACCTGCTGACAGGCTGTGTGTGTGTGTGTGTGTGTGTGTGTGTGTGTGTGTGTGTGTGTGTGGTTCATTAGCATGTTAAAGGTGTATTCATTAGCTGAGGTCATTACAGGCTGGAGGGCAGATCAAAGAGCTCTCTCTCTCTCTCTCACACACACACACACACACACACGCACACACACACGCACACACACGACACACGCACACACACGCACACACACACACACGCACGCACACACACGCACACACGCGCACACACGCGCACACACGCACACACACGCACACACACACACACGCACACACACACACACGCACACACGCACACACACGCACACACACACGCACACACGCACACACGCACACGCACACACGCACACACACACGCACACACACACACACACGCACACACACACACACACACACACGCACACACGCACACACACACACACGCACACGCACACACGCACACACACACA
>CM034605.1:225699-230699 GCA_020091685.1 Lutjanus erythropterus | reverse complement strand
CTGGTTTTGTGTCGAGGTCAGCAGCTCAGCTGGGATTACCCTGTCTCTCTCTTCTCTCTCTCTCTCTCTCTCTCTCTCTCTCTCTCTCTCTCTCTCTCACTCACACACACACACACACACACACACACACACACACACACACACACACACACACACACACACACACACACACACACTTCTGTTCTTTGTTCATTTGAGCTCCAGTGTTTTTCATGGATTTTAAAGGCCATTAGAGCTGAAATGATGAAGCAGTTATAAATTATTGGTCAAATACTGAAGATCAAAACTTGAAAAATAGATCCAAGCATGTTTGGATCTATTTTTCAACTTTTTGACAAGATTAATTAATCAATTAACCAGTTTGATTGTTTTTTTTTTTTTTAATTATATAAAGTCTAAATTCTCTGATTTCAGTTTCTTAAATGTGAATATTTCCTGGTTTCTTTTCTCTGACAGGAAACTGAATATCTTTGAGTTGTGGACAAAACGAGACATTTGAGGACGTCATCTTGGACTCTGATCAACATTTTCTGACATTTTCTGAACCAAACAACTAATTGATTATTGGAAAAATCATTGCCAGATTGATCACTATTTGAAAAATTGGTCTTAACATGTGAAAACAAGATAAATAACAATATAAATATATTATAGAAAATTAGTATTTTATACTGCATAATTCAAATATTGTATTGTATGTGGACAGTATGTAAATGACCTGACAGACAAACGTCCTCGGTGTCTCAGCTCCAGAGTCTCTCTCAGTTTCCTGTCTGGATCAGAGTCTGTTGACTCAGCAGAACTCCTCACTCTGGTCTTTCAATGAAAAACAGAACAGGAAGTGTGACATCACAGTGAAACCCCAGCGCCACCTGCGTGTGTGTGTGTGTGTGTGAGATGAGGCTGTGCTGCCCCTGCTGGACTTCAGACACATGATCACTTATGAACACAACAAATTAAAATCAGTACAAACATAAAGCAGAATAATAAAACATGGATTTATGAATAAATGACATCATATGTTTGAAGGCGTCTCTTTGGGTTCTAAGTATAAAAATAAAACAGATGAATCATTTTACAGCAGCTGATCAAACAACATGAATCTGACCTTGGTTACCGTGGAAACGGATCATTGAAGTGATCAGTTTCTTTGATTTGATCAAATCTGACCTCAATTAAGACTCTGCAGCCTAATATCAAAACAACCTTTACAGCTGACAGAGGCTCTGACACATTTAAACTGATCAAATATTAAAACTTTTGAAAATTTGGTCTACAGGCCAATATTTTCACAGCTGACAAATGTAAGAATCACTTTACACTGTAAAAAGAAAGAAAACAAAGTTGAAATGACAAATTTTCAAGGCAGCGAACAGCAAGAGAAGTTTGAGTTTTGAGCCCAACTCAAAGTCTGAAGTTTAAAGATAAACTTTAAAATGTTTTACTGATCTATAATCTTCACTTAAGATCATTTACTTTCCTTCTTTAGATAAACTTGAATCTTGAGTCTCAGAAACCCCAAAAAAACTGTCAAAATCTGGTCACAGTGAGCTGTGAACTTGATTTGTCTTTATTTCTGTGCCTGAAAATGAAATGATTTAATCATTATTCACTTTCACTAAGATGAATTTTTCTATAATTTTTTTAAAATACATTTTTTTGTTTTTTTTTAACTCAAAGATTTAAATTTATCTAAAGAAGAAAAGTAAATTATCTCAACCAAACTTTTATGGTTGGTAAATTTTTTCAAGAGATTAATTCGAGCTCAAAACTCTGAAAAGTCTCAACTGTTTCACACATTTATAACAATAATAAATAAAAATTCAAATGTTAAAATAAATATCCATTATTTCCATATCTTTTTTTCTGTTGCTGAGCCGTAGACATTTTAGTTAAACGAAATGTTAAAACTTTTATTCAGTGAGAAGCTGCACATGTTTACAGTTTGTAAGAATCATTTTAAACCTGCAGAAAATTAAAATGTTAAAAATGTTCCCAGGATGCTCTGGGGATGTAAACAGGAAGTATGATGTTGCTGTGGACACGAAGCTGAGTTCTGTGTTTTAGTCACATGTTTGGACTTTTTTTTTTTTTATCAACCTTTGACCTTCAGACTCACTTCTATTTTAAAGCTGCAGTGACGACAGTTTGACCAGCAGGGGCAGAAAACACCAGAACACACACACACACACACACACACACACACACACACACACGCACACACACACACACACACACGCACACACACACACACACACACGCACACACACACACACACACACACACACACACACACACACACACACACACACACGCACACACACACACACACACACAGATGTGTGACCATGAGTCACCTGCAGGATTCCCAGTGTTACTGAATGTGTGTGTGTTTTGTTTGGTTGTGTGTTTTTGTTGCCTTCCAAATTTCCCACACAGACTGGGTGGGGTCCAGTTGCATTCTGGGAAGCATCTGTCGTCTGACCAATCAGGTTCTGTTACCTGTCAAGAGATCAGCTGTAGGACGGAACCACAGGAGAACAAACGGAACTTTAATTAACTTCAACTGGCAAAAGACACAATGAGACACAATGAGACACAATGAGACACAGTGAGACACAATGAGACACAGTGAGACACAGTGAGACACAGTGAGACAGCTGAGGAGTCCAACAAAGAGACGTCCAAACCACAGTCTCTACAGAACAACAAAGAACATAGAGCAGGAACATGAGACAACAGAACTCTTTGGTCTAATATTGTTTGGTCTTATAATTATTTTCTAAATGAATTGATGAATTGCAGATGAATTATTGATTATTGTTTTTTTGCATCATTGTGCTCCGTCTCCCAACATCCAGACTGATTTCAACCTTTATGGACGGAACAATAAGACACAGAACAGACGACTGACTGGTGGATCCATCAGAGGACAGGATGAGACGAGGACGACATAACAAGATGTAAAATGATCAAAAGACATAAAGACATAAATGATGTCCACTTTTGACTTTGATACTCTGAGGACATTTCAGGAACTTCTACTGCAGTAAAAAAAGTTGAAGCAGTACTTCTACTTGAACTTTTTATGATCTGTACTTGTACTGCAGTGAGAACATGAACATGAAGTAGAACGTGTGAACTTTGTCACCTCTGGTCGAAGGTGGGTCTGATCTCACAGCAATCTGCCCGTTCTAGTTTCCATGGCAACACAGAGCCTAAAGTAAACCAATAATCCATCATCAATGATCCCGTTTGATCTGGAGTGTCTGAATGTGGGAGGAGAACAAACGTTTTCATCAAAGTTGATTTGACACGAATGTTGACATGGCAACGTTCCCAAACACACCCAAATACACACCCACTGTGTGTGTGTGCAGTGTGTGAGGGGCGTGGTCTGATGTGAACAGGCGAGGTTCCACACTTAGAACCTTCTTCTGTTTCACACACAGTCAATGTGTCGGTGTGCAGCTCTCAGGTGAACTCAGGTACGCAACTCCTCTTCTTCTTCTTTTTCTTCTTCTTCTTCTTCTTCACACTTTAGTTGTTCATTTTTATCTTCAGAGTCTTTGAGTTCTTCTTCTTCTTCTTCCTCTTTGAATCAGACGATCAAACAGGAACAGAAACAGGAAATGAAAAGTTTAAAGACAAAACAACAAAAATCTCTGTTGTTTCTCTGTAAAAAATCCCTGTCCTGTTATGAACAGGTGGAGGACGTGGACGTACATGTCCTCCACCTGTTTTTCATCTTTGACAGGACTGTGACAGGATTAATCAATCGATTAATGGAGAAAATGATCGATAAGCTTTAGTTGCACAGTGAGTAGAATCACATCAGAACCTGTGAAGAAGAAAAGCCCGTGTGTGTGTGTGTGTGTGTGTGTGTGTGTGTGTGTGTGTGTGTGTGTGTTATTCTGTCCAGCCTGTTTGTGTCTCTGACTGTGGACAAAAAGACAGGAACACGTCTCCTCTGCAGTCGTCCTGCTGCTGAATGTGATGCAGGAGGAAGTTTCTGGTTATTTCCATCATTGATTATTTCTGCTGATCATGTTCTCAGTTAATCGATCAGTTATTTTGTCCATAAAATGTTGATCAAAGTCCAAGATGATGTCCTCAAATTAGCTTAAACCAATTACATCATTTCATAGCAGCTAAAAAGTTTTTTCAAAAGTTATGTTGTTTGACAGCTGATTCAAAAGTAAAAGTACAAATGTAACAAAATATGATTCTGTTTATCGACCAGCTGAAAAGTTTTAACTAACTTCAAGTATAAAAAGTTATATTATTGATTGTTAAAAAGCCCAGAAAAGCTCATATTATTGGACAGAGAGCTAAAAGTTTTATCAAATGTTTGTTAGATGATTAAAACTAAATATTTCATTCTTTGATAAGTAGAAAAATGATTTTTAAAAAAGGTTACAGTGATAAATTTGCTCTCATTGAAAAGTTAAAAACAAACAAAAACACATCATACTGTTTTCTAATTAGACAGAAGGTTAAAAAGCTTCTATTATCTCATAACTATATAAAAGATTTTTTAAAAAGATGACGTCCTCAAGTGTCTTATAGATCATCAGTTTCCTGTCAGGACGAGAAAGAAACCAGAAAATATTAAGAAGCTGAAATCACAGAATTTATGATTTCAAAAAATGACATAAAATCATTTATCTGTCATCAAAATAGTTGGTAGTTAATTTAATAACTGATCAGTAATCAATTTATTAATAATCATTGCAGTTCTAAACAGGACTGATAATATATCCTGTCATGTTAGAAAATAGAACAGAATAAAACACGACTTCTGATCAGAGAAATAAAGATGAAAACAACCGAAATATGAAAAATCTGTTTAAAAATAAAGTTACAAGAATAAAAGGAGTCCTCTAGAATAACAAGTAAACATAAATAAATAGATAAATAAATAGAATGCACTTTGTGATTGGACCGTTGAAACATCAACGGTCCAATCACCTTTCAGTCATTCAGAGTCTCTTTAAAAC